>SCDS01000357.1:0-117677 GCA_004149465.1 Drosophila nigromelanica
GATCCATAGCTCCCATACTTCAAACTTCCATAACTTTGTCAAAACTGAACCGATTTTCATGTTCGATGGCATTTTCGTCATATTTTGTCATCTAGATTAGTTCTGCATTTAAAATATATGCATTTTTGAAAATAAAATTTTTTTCATTTTTTTATGAAAATATCATGTACCCCCCCTTATTCATTTTCGAAAAAATTTATTTTTCAAATGGATTGTATTTGTTATAATTAATTAGAGATTAATTCTGCATTGCACATATAATGCCTGGCTGTATGTTTTATTACACTGTGAATGAGTATTGCGCTGTCGGTTACACCCGACAGCAACGTTCTTACTTGTTTTCATTTTAGTCGTTGCACTTTTACACTCTTAATAGATGATAGAAAAAAAAATATCCCAAGTGTGTTCTACATATATGTATACATAATTAATGATATATATTGGCTTCCTATAGACCAACGAATCGCTTTTCATGCTCAATCGCATGATTCAAAACAACTACGCCGTGTTCACGGATGCCTTCAACGATACCTACAATCTGCAGAACTATGTGGAGCATAATGGTTATGTGTTTGTGCGAGATCGGCCTGCAATCAATATAATGCTGTATAGGGATTATTTGTATCGCAAGTCCGTTAGCCTTAACGATGAGAAGGTTCACTGTCCCTTTGCCATGGCCAAGGAGCCATTTCTAACCAAGAAGCGAACCTTTGCCTATCCCATCGGCTCAAATCTTAGCGAGCTCTTTGATCCCGAGTAAGTTGATTAAAATCAAATAATTTATAATTATAATTTTTGTCTGTTTTTTTTGTTTTTTTGATAGGCTACTCAACTTGGTGGAGTCTGGCATTATCAAGCATTTGTCAGCCAGAGAATTGCCGAGCGCTGAAATTTGCCCACAGGATTTGGGCAGCACGGAGCGCCAGCTGCGGAATGGCGATCTCATGATGACCTATTACATAATGTTGACTGGCTTTGCCACCGCATTGGCCGTGTTCAGCACAGAGCTGCTGTTCCGCTACATAAACGACCGCCAGGAGGCGAACAAGTGGGCGCGTCATGGCATCGGACGCACTCCCAATGGGCAGTCGGTGCAGCCGTCGTGGTGGCTGCGCGGCTTGCGGCGCTTGCACAGCGGCGACCGTCAGTTGCTGGGCACGTCCACACACGTTCAGAATGTGACGCCACCGCCGCCGTATCAGAGCATCTTCAACCAAGGCGGCGAGAAGCATCGCTGGCGACAGGCTGGCCAGGCACACGGCCTAGTCCTGGGCGGGCATCAAAGGGAGCCTGGAGTGCGTCGCCTGATAAACGGTCGCGACTATATTGTCTTTCGCAATGCGAATGGCCAGAGCCAACTGGTGCCCGTCAGATCGCCCTCGGCAGCCTTGTTTCAGTACAGCTACACGGAGTAGGCAGCTGCAACTAAAATACAAATAACTTTTCAATTTATATTAACACAAATTAAAGCACTCGATCACACATAGACGTAGATCAAAGGAGTAGACAAGGTTTTGTTTAAATTTTACAAGTCCTCTAGAATAGCTTAAGCATCTATACATGTATGTACAGAAGCGAGGTGCGTTCGAAAAGTCAGGGAAATCGGTTTACTTTTCGAGCACAGCTCGTTAATTAAAAAAGTTATTGATAATGACTTGATGACTTTGATTATAAGAAAGCCAGCCAAAAAATTGTTTTTTTTATATAATCCAATTTTTTGCCAATTGTTCCTTCGGGAGCTACTATATGATAATAATAGACCAATGATATTAAGTTATTGCTCAAATGTTAAACAAACGGAATCAATTTGTTAAAGATGTCATAAAAAGGCTTTCAAATCGATTTAAAATTGTGAAGTACTACGCGCTAGTGGCGAAACACACAAAAAGCGACGTTTTAAAATTTTCCCAACATAGACCGATCAGTTATAAATATCTGGAAAAAACATCATCAACATTTCTATAACTTTATTAATTAGCAACAAAAAATGGATTTTACCATATTTTTGGAATAATCACAATAAACTTGTAGCTGTTTTGTGAACAATCATCCCGTGGTTTTTTTTCAAAAGCTAATCAAACGTTCTACGAGAGTTGAATGCATAGGAATTTGAATTTGAGTGCAAATCGAGGCTGCTATGTGAGGAGCACGAGCTGATGGAGGGCGCGCGCGTTGAGGTTGCCGAGGAGCTGCCGGATGAGCCGCTCGAGGAGCTGACCCAGGCGTGGCCGCTGCGTCGACGTCGCTGACGCACCAAACCCAAAACAGAGCCCGCAACCGGTGTGGAGGATGTCGACGCCTGCCGCTGACAACGTGTCGTGTCCAGCGTGACCAAAGCGGATGCAGGACGTCCGGCTTCGCTATGGCTATTATTGTTGGTGCTGCTGATGTTCTGCGGTGCCGTTGCGGGCCGTGCTGCAGACTCGGACTCACTGGACAGGGAACTGTGTGTGTCCTCCTCCTGCTCGGCATTGCCGGCTGCCAGCTCCGTCTCCGCATGAATGGGCTGGCCATCCAGCAGCTGCAGCGTGGCCACACTGCGTCTCAGCATATCGCGATAAAGCGGCAAACGGCAGACGGGATTGCCGCTCAGCTCCACCTCCGTCAGATGCGGACACAGGCCCAGGAACGAGAGCAGGCCGAGTTCGCTGATGCGATTGTTGCGCGCCTGCAGCACCTGCAGCTGGCTCAGCTCCGTGAGGGGTCCGATGCGCTGTATCATGTTGCCATCAGCGATGAGCACTCTAACGGCGGGCAGGCCACTGGTGCCATCGAAGCTATTGAGTCCGCAATTGCTGATGTTCAGATGGGTGAGCTGCAGCAGGCCATAGCCCAGGTCGCGCAGAGAGCTGAGCACGCTGCCGCTGAGATCCAATTGCTGCAGGCGTGGCAGGAACAGCGACAGCCTCGACAGGCTCATCGAATACGAAATCACGCGCAGACGCACCGATTCCACCTGCTCCAGATCCGTTCGCTGCGTGACCCGACGCTAAAACCATACAAAATTAATGAGAGATTCGCGCAATTTAATTGGTCGCCACACTGACCAGCAGCTCATCCAGCGTGGGCTCTGGCAACTGTGGTGGCAGCACCACTGGCAGCAAGTGCACGAACGCCGGAAAGTGCTCGACCTCCTCCGCGATGGGCACATCGCGATCGTACGAGTTTCTGCGTCCCGCTGTGCGACGATTCTGTCGAGCGATTTGTTGTTGCTGCTGTTGTGGTTGCTGCTGCTGTTGTTGCTGTGGCAATCCCAAATTGAATCGCATCTCAGCTGGGGGTAGACGCATTTGAGCCAGTGCGGCAGGTCCTGGCAGCGGCGCCAGCAGCAGCGGCAGCGGCAGCTCTGGCTGCAGGGAGTGCTCTGGCGAGGATTCCGAGTACTCGACGGGCGCCTCAAGCAGCGGCATCTCTTGTTGTATTTGTTTCCCAATGCGTTGCCTTAGCCTGAACCCAAACCGGTTGTGAATTGAGCCTTGTGTATATTGACAAAACAACTGGCCCGTTGCTCGGGGCAACGTTTCCTGCGAGGGCTGCCAACGTGTTTGCGGATTTTTGTTTAGTTGCATTCCTGTTTTGTGTGCTTTGCAAGTTGCAGACTATCCTGTGTGAAGAATTTTGTTTACACAAATATAATTACTTGCGAATTTTATAAAAATATTAATTTAAAAAAAAATTTATTTAAAAGTTTATAGTTAAATTACTTTGTATACAAATATACATTTATATATGGTCAAGTCGCTAAATTTAATTTATATGAAATTAATTTGAGTTCGTTAAATCTTCTCAATCCTTTTTTTATATGTTTTTTTTTGTTTGTTTTTGTAAAACAAAATGTTTTATTTGAATTTTGAAAATTGCCTTCTTAAAATTGTACAGTAACAAATTATATTTCCTATATATGTTTTTTAAACATGAATTTAGTTAAATTAAAAATAATACTACTTCTTTACATAAAATATAAATTATGTTTTAGCCAAGTTTTTGAACTTTTGCTAGTTTTTCTTTCTGCAGTTTTTTGCAACTTCACTTTAGGAATAATTTCGCATTTTTCAAAACATATAATATTGAAAAGATATGTAAAACTAGCGCAGCTTCAGCATGTTGTTGCTTGGCATTTGGCAAAAGCCCTAAAATTCCGTAGCTTCTTCTTTTTCGGAGCCCTCTCATTATTTGAGCAGAATGTGGCCTTACTGACGTCAACCGGTGACGTCACGGTCGTGACGTTCACTCGCCTCAGGCTTGCACGTTACGCGAAAGCGAGTGACAGAGAGAGAGAGAGAGAGAGGGAGAGAGAGAGGGATGCGCGAGAGGGATGGAGACGGGACGAGAGTGTGCTGTGCGACAGTTCAAGTGGCGAACGCCTTTTGGCATTTCAAGGGCCATTAGGTGAAGCCATCGCGAGCGAGTCGCGAGTTGTTTTTGCTCTGCGTGTCTGCTGCAGCCAGACGACGCCTCTGCACGCGTTACGATAATAAAATTTGCCTGACGCCTTCAAAATGGCGTTGCGCTGCGGAAAAAGCTTTTGCCGGCTTTTGTGCTGGCTTCGTGTTTAATTTCGTTGTTGTTTTGGTTTTCGTTTTCGCACAAGCTTTTCCAATTGACGTCATCAACATGATGTACAGGCTGAAAGCTGCGCAGTAGCTCGAACCGAGCGGAGACGCTTCCACGCATTTATCGATTCACCTGAGCGCGACCGGGTGAGAGAGAGGAGTATATCGGACGCTACGTGAGTGGGTGTGCAAAACGATGCAAAAAGGAAAAAAAACAATAACAAAAAACCAAAAAAAAAAAAAAACAGACAGCTGCTTGGGTTTTTATCAATCTGTGGTTTGGGCTGTGGGTTGATCAAACGTCAAGAAATAAGGTTGTCAGTCAAAATTAATGCATAAATATATATATCGTTTAAGTCCTAATCGTATATACCCTTTAGTTTCTCACAGTGTAGCAGCTGACAAAGTATTGGGGCAAGGTGCTGCTAAAAACAAAAATCCCCCACCTTTGATTACTCTGGCGGTTGCCTAAAAATAGAATTTGTCAATAATGCCAGCACACGCACACAACAACTCTGTGTGTGTGTGTGTGTGTGTGTGTGTGGGCGTCGCACACCACGCACTGCCACTGACGTCATTGTGGCAAGCTTTTGCGCTGTGCTCGTTACTACGTTTCAGGAAGCAGGACACAAACAACAAGCAACCACCAAATGTGAGCCAGGCCAGTTCATTTTGGGCCATTTTGCATTGCTGCCTCGGCCTGGCCAAGTCAGTCGCCTAGCAGCCGCGAACGCGTGCAAAACACACGGCTCCCAAGTCTCAACCGGGCGACCTTCATAGAGAAACCAACTAAAATTCAAGTGCCAGTTGATGAATTGCCATTTTACAGTCCGACATAGGCGAATATTTAAATAGTTAATAGCCCAAATCCAAGCACTGGTTAAACAAAAGTCTCACAAATAAATAACAAAAGTGGAAACCTTGAAGGCCTCTAGGAAAAAACAGCTGAGCTCAAGTGGCGTGTGTGTGTGTGTGTGTGGCTGTGTGTGTGGCTGTGTGTGTGTGCGGGTGTAGCTGCTGCAAGTGCATGCAACGTTTTGTAGCTGGTGCGGTGCATAATTATTTGGGTCAAAGCGAAAAGCTGCGCATCAAACTTGAAAAGTTCAAACCTCCTGCTGGACTAATCCACCTGTTATGAAGGCACACAGAAGCTTATGGGACATACCAACAAAACCAACAACAACAAGAAAAACAACAGTAGTTTAGGCTAATTGGATTGCCAGCACATAAGAAAGCAGAAGCCACAATGGAGGCCACACAGCCCAAGGTGCATCGTCAGCATCAGCGACAGCGGCGCACTGAGGCGCGGCAGCGTCGATTGGAACGTGAGGCGGCCGCGGCGGCTGCGACGCCACCCGATTTGGAACTGGAGGCGACCGCCGTGGTGGAGACGCTTGAGAGCTGTGCGGCGGCGTTGAACGATTCGGCGTCGACAACAACAGCCGCAACAACAACAACAGGAGCAACAACGGCGGGTCGGATCAGTGCGCAGAGTTCAGCGGACAGCATCGAAATGGTCGGCTCGCCCAGTCAGACGTCACAGCAGACGGTGGTGCTGGTCAATGGACATGCGCCGCCCACGCAGGACACGCTGGAGGAGAGCGCTTCGCTGGGCGCCGACGAGCCGCCGGCCGCAGCTGCGACGGCCGATGCCGAGGCCAAGCACCTGGAATCGCCCACACAGCCAACCAAGCAGAGCGATGGCAGTCGCAACTCCTCCGGCGATGCGATGAGCCTGCGGGAGACACTGCGCCAGCTGCCGGCCACGCACGGACACCGCTCGAGGCGCACACACTCGCCGGCACAGTCGCCGGCGCTGCGCTCCCTGGAAGTGGACTCGTCCTTTCATCGCGGCATACTCGGCTACATCGATCGCGAACTGAAGCAGAGCTCGCCGACACCCTCGGCGCTGAGCATGGGCGCGGCCAGCAGCGGCGGCGCTGGTGGTGCCGCTCGCAAGCAGCAGTCGCTGTCCGATCCGCAGGCGAGTCCCGCACAGCGCTCGCTGCGCTCGAGGAACAGCTTCGACAAGAGTCCGCGCCGCAAGCGTAGCAAGTCGGAGTCACGGAGGCGGCGCGAACGCAAGCTAATTGCCGCCGGCGAGATGGAGGTGCGCCAGGCGAACGAAACCTTGATGCGTTACCTGAAACAGTGCTCCGATATGCACGATGCCTCGCTGTCGGGCGAGCTGGAAATCGATCAGAGCCTGGAGGAGCGACGTGTGCATCGCAAGACGAAATCGCAGCGGGACAAGCGGGGACAACTCATCAGTAAGTAACAAAGGCTCCCATTCCCAGTCCAGATTGCAGTTTGTATTCCATTGAGAAAAAGCTTTGCACGACCAACAAATACGATTCTGCGCAGTTGAAAATCCTCCCACTCCTGCACCATCTGATTGACACACTCTCTCTCTCTCTCTCTCTCTCTCTCTCTTTCTGACTTTGTCTCTTTCTACTTGCTATACGTCTGCAGGCAAACTTTACTCAGCTGGTGGCCTATCATCCATATTGAAGGAGCTGGCGGATGACATTGTGCCCGCCGAGGGCGAGGAGATCTATAATCCGTTCACTCCGGTCGTCTCGCCCACTGACGATACGCCCGCGCACATCGACAAAATGTTTCTGCAGACGTCATCGGGCTATCGTCCAGTGGAGCAGAGCTACTACAAGCGTTCCTTTGTCGGTGCTGGACGCGGGGCAGCTGGCAACAGCGGCAGCTGCATTGGCATCGATGGCATCTCGGCCGCGGAGCTCGGTGGCGCCGGACGTCTCTTTCGCTCCAATGGCGGCACAGCCAGCGGTCGTGGCAGCTATGGTGATACCGGCTGTCTGCTCGATGCCGAGCTAAATCGGTGAGTTAATCAGACATCGACGTGGGCGTCTTTGTTGGATTGCGTGCACAAAAGAGTCCTGCGGTTGCCGGCTATTTTTAGGTCCTTACAGCCCCAGGTAGCCTCACCCAATGAAAATTTGATTTGCATGTGTTTTTTTTTTATATCTTGTCACGGCTTTGTTTATTTCTGTCGCATGAAAAAGGGTCTAAGAAAAGCTCAACTGATAAGCTGTTTTTCGTGCACGAATTGCGCAAGAGTCCTTGAGCGATGTCTGTGGTCAGGTCCTCGGGTATTATTTTATGTAGTCACCTTAATTATTCTGAAAGGCATTAATTAGATTACTGAGAATAAATATATTTGGGTTTTACTTTTAAGGTTTTTGAAATAAGAAATAAATATGAATTTATATATATTGCTGACAAATCTGGTTCAAAGTTGGGAAGGATTAATTAATTGGAAAATTGAAGGATTAATTAATTAAATGTGCACAGCAAAGGTAAATTTAAATATAATTTTATAAAATGTTTAGTTACTCCCGCTGAAAGTAATTTGCGAAATTTATTTGTAATGCAAAATAACATGTTTACCTTAAATGAAGTACACTTTGTTTAAAAGCACAAGGGTAAAATTTATAAAAAAATACTACTATATAATATAGCCAAATATCATTTTTAATCGTTTTCTTTCCCCTCTAAATTTTCAGAAATGGAATCTCAAGCAACATACAACTGGCCTGTGTTATTCAACGAATTTGGCTGCTCATTTCGAACATATGCCATGGGCTGCTAGCTGGTCTAGCCTTGGCCCATCTACTCTTTGTGCTGAGCAGCCATCCGACGGATTGGGCAAAGGTCATAAATAGCATGAGTCTTGCGGGCGAGACTGTGGCGAGCACAACAACAGCAACAATCACAACCATTACAGCAACAGCAGCAACAGCAACACAGATGCCAAATTTGGGTATAGAACTGAACAATCCTGATAGAGGAATGGAGTCAGGAACGGGCACAGCAACAACAACAACAACGACAGCAACGACAACAACAAATAGCGATACTTTGGCGCTAATAAGCGATTATGCTGGCTTTGCGGATATATATTTAAATACCTTCTACTGCTTGGCCATCATTTGTCTTGTTTCGGTATTCGATCGGTAAGTGAAATCTTTAGAATTTTATTTGCAAGAGTTTTTCAATGGTCCTCGTGCTCTTGCTAAATATAGAAAGTGAAAGTCAAACTCATTTAAATGAAGTACTCAGAGGGGTGTGCGTGCTAACAAAGTGTTTGGGTGCCCCAAGAACACATTGACCTCAAAGCGAACCGACTGCCCAAGGTGGAAACCCTCGAGGCGACCCGCACATTTCATTGAAAACACGCAATACACACACACACACACACAAAGACAAAAGGCTGTCAAGACCATGCGAATAGTAGGCAGCCACTAAATTCTGAGCTAGACCCTGTACCCACAATGTTGAAGTGTGGCGCGTGGGCGCTTTATGTGCGTCAATATTGCCACTTGTGCGCTGAAAAGTATGCTATACTTAATTTTGAATTGCAAATTTCAAGAGCTTGGCTTTGTTTGGCTTCGCGGCTGTTGTCAGTTTAGTTGAAATAATTTTTACTATGCTCGTTGCGTCGTTGGCCAATTTCGTCATCAACAAAATATTTTAATGCCCTTAAACTTTGCTCTTTTTGTGCGCTACCCACACACAGCGCTGACTCTGCTGCACTCTTGACCTTTAAAGCCAACGACTGCTAGTGTGTGTGTGTGCGGTGTGTTGTGTGCTGTGCTTGTGTGGGTGGCTTTTTGGGATGTTTTGGTAGACCGACTAAAACTGGAATTGTCTGCTTTGTCTATTCGGATTACAGTTTACTGTTTTTGACCATTCGACACTCTACGTTCTCACTTCTCAATTGTCAGGCGGTACCAGGGAAAGTGTATAAGTCAGGTCTGACATTTCACTCCGTTATCCTGTGTCCTGTGATTTATGTGATGCTGCTGCTTTTCTAAATGTCATTGCTGTGTAGCTTTACCATTGCTTCATTCGTTTGTGGGTATCACGTGAAGCTTTTGACCTTTTCCATCTTCAAATAATATATATACAGATAGAATATAATGTTATTTGCAAGCTCATTTCAGATTTTAATGTTCTTAATATAAATGTCAGAGTTCGTGTATAAATGTCAGCCGACAAACTAAGTGGCCTCTTCTCTTTTAATGTCAGGATAAAGGTTTCCACAGCAACAATTACTATAACCAGACTTTCCCTTAATTTATAAAATAAGCTTTTTGAGAGTTCAGTACTTTAATTAAACTTGTATTTTCAAATGACAATATTTATTATTTTTATAAGAAAACTATGTTGCAAATAAGTACTAAGATATTGGCACCGCAGTAAAAGAAACTTTTAAGTTTCTTGAGGCAATCTTTTAACACTCGATGACGAAGTTAAATGGAGTATAATTGGGCATATGCAATGTCCGTCCGTCAGGGACGAATATATACTCAAGTTTACTCGCGTTGGATAAATTATTAGACAGACACAAATTTTGCATATCAATTAAATTTTTTTTTGAGGTAAAGACATTTAATTGTAATTTTAAAATTACACTAGGGCCTTCTGGAAAGGAGTTTTCGTGTAGGTAGTTTATCTGTGCAAAATCGTTTTAGTTGTCTTATTGTGGGCTTGAAAGCCTGGACTTTACACGAGAGAGAGAAAGATACTTTTGCTACAGCTGCCATATTTTATACTTCCATAACTTTGTCAAAATTGTTTGAATTTAGTCATATTTTGGCCTCTAGATTAAATGTGCATCTAAAATATATCCAATTTTGAAAATGAAATTTTTTTGAATTTTTTTTTTTATCAAAAAACATGTATCCCCCCAAAAATCTGAACATACATACTACCAATTTTCTTTTTAATTTTAGTATGGACATTTGTCGTTGGAGCTTCTCAAATGCTAGCGAATTAATATCCTTTCGTTGGCTCATCATCACAATGCTTTATATTGCAACAATAATTCTAACTATATGCTCCGATTCCATAGATGAGAAACTCTATTTGTTTAATAATAATGCAAATATAACGCTAACCCAACAAGAGTTGGTAAGTAATGAAATTATTTTCAACGATACCTTGACTCTAATCGGTATTTATTTGAACAGTTAAGCAACAGCGTTCAGAGTGTTTGGAGTAGTTTGTCGGTGACGCGAAGTATTGCTGCTATATCGGGCTGGATAATGATCGGTCTGACGCCCCAGGAGGATATGCTGTATGAACATCTGGTTGATTTAACCAAATATCAATTGACAAATAATTGAATTTAAGTACTAAACAAAAAAGAAACTATTGTATATATGTGTAGCGAACACCTTTTACTAAGTAGTTGCTGTTGTTTAGTAATTGGCTTTTTATATTGTGTAATCGAAATGAGTTTGCTAAACACGACTATTTAAAACAATAATGCATAGAACTTGTATACCTAGAAAAATTCAAATGAAACAACAAAATAACAAATTAACTTAAGCTTTAAAATTGTGAATTAAACGTCACCAATTGCAATTGCTAATTCCAATTGCATTGATGCCCTTCACTGGCCGCTAGAACAAACGTTTATTTTATTAAGTATACTCAAATTAGTAGGAACCAGAGAGTTGAACACCAAAGAATAATATACACTGACAACTTTTATTGAATACCTACAAAAGAGTACTATATGTGTGTATATACAGATGTAGACAAAACAAAACATAATTTTATTCATACTTATACACGATATATATACATATATATATACATATATATATACATATATATATTATGATATTTTAAGTAAACATATCGACTTTAGTGAACATATTTAATAAATATATAAACGTTGTCATCGTTGTGGCAGTTTAACAAAAGGCTTCTTAGTTTTAAGTACTTACTACAGTTGGTATCGGTTATATGCAACCAAAAGCAATAAAAGTGAAGAAACGGTTGAGCAGGTCTGTAAATTTGTATACTTTTTGCTTTGTGAATTCAAAAAATTTTTTTACTTGTAACTACAATAAAGATATAGTAATATTTGTATTAGATCTGTTAACCATATATATTATATTAAGATGTTTTTATTCCACATAGGTTTTCAATTTGATTCATATATATATCTTTTTTTTGTTCTCAGAATCAAGTTAACTGTGAAAATTATTCGATTTTGAAGTGTTTTGCTCATAATTATTCACAAAATATATAAATCTTAAATATGTACATATTATCCTATATGTTTAAATGCTATGTTCTTGTAATTATTTCTTGTATTACGCGATATCCACTGTAGTAAACAACAACAACAAAAAAAACAATATACTCATTTTACCCATATTCAATGGGTTTAGGGTATGAAAATTTGATATATGCAAAGGAGGTTTGTAAAGCGTTAATTACATACATAAAAATGTGTAAAATGTAAGTATATATATACTTAATAGATATATGTATATGCAACTATTTCGAATTATATATAAACGAATTGTAAAAAAATGTTAAAATTATTTAATCAATATATAAAATATTGAATTACGTTAAAAAAATACTCCTATGTTGATATTTTGTTTTTAAAATTTTGCAAGCAAAACGGTTTGGCTCTATATTTTTTGTGCAATACAAGATTTAAGATATTATGAAACAATTACTATACAAATATACATATGAATATATAGAAAATGATATGGACAAACGAGCTAATGAAACGAGTAGAGAAAACGTCAACAGGCAAAATATATTGTAAAATTGTATATAAAATATAAATGCAAATAAAAAATTGTAAAAACAGCAAATTTTCAAAATAGTTATATTTGTGTGTTGGAAAACAAATTTAATTTATTTAATTATTTTATGCCATTTTATGATTTATGAAATTCTAGCAGCTATGAATCTGCACTCAGTTTAACATATAATGTTGCCCTTTTAAGCAACTTTTATATGCTCAAGTAATTTTTAAAGATTTGTTTGTTCTTTTTAGTGATTTGGTATGTGTATACAATATATAAAATGTTTTGATTATATATAATAATACGATGACACTCACTTCTTCTGTTCTTCTGTCTAAGCCGAATAATCTGCTTTAAAGGCTTTACAGAGAGGTTTTTTGATATCGGTACAAAAATTGGAAATTTTGAATTAGAAAGAAATCAGAAAACGAGCTTACCATAGTTTTAATTTTTTTCTGTTTCTTTTATTGTTATGATGTTAAATAAAAAAAAAACAAACTCGTGTAGTGCATTCTAAATAAAAAGTATTTGATTAAAGGCCATAACGGTCCAACATTTAATTATATACTAAAGCAAAGAATGTAATAATCTTTAGCAGGACAACACAATAAAGAAGAAAATCTAATATCAAAATAGGCAATTAAGGAGCACACTTCAGCCACAATACCTTCAATAATAAAACGCTTGAGTACGTGTCGGATCTTAACGTTTAGCCCATTCCATTGGCGCATTGTCCTTAGCATCGTAAACAGTTTTAATGAGGCGCTAAATGGCTACAAAGCGAAAACAAAGTCAAAATGAAAATACGCCCATCTCGTCTCTTGTACATAGTATAGTGTTAAGAAGGCGTTTTTCCCAATTTTAATACGTATTACACTTTGTACTTACGTAAATTTCTAATTAATTTAATTTTTTATCCGCTAGCACATAGGGCGGATGCGCAATCTTTTGATGTGTAAATATAGTACGTAAGAACATTAATTAGCTGCAAATTGTGTTGAAAATCTAATATTTGGTGTAACATGTCAGGCAAATGACATTTATATAATTTGCATAACTGATTTTCCAGCAGGTTTTTGTTTGCCCATTTTTTTTAAAACGCATTTTTCTTGTGTTGGTATGGTAAAAGTTGTATGGAGGCAAAACTTTTAGCTTGTTAGCCAAAACGAGCGTATAAATTATATAAAATGTATAAATCTGCATAAAAAGGGCGAAGGTGGACGATGGCCAGGACTATTAGCTGTATTATATGTGCAGAAATTTATCAAAGTACTTTTTGTTATTCACCCGAAGCTGCTTCAGGCAAAGTTTGTTTCAAGTCTATCCATTTAATATGTTAATGATGTTGAATCTAGACAATATACTCGTAAGTGTATGGCAACTAAGTGCCAAGAGTCATAGTTCATTTTTTTCAGCGGAGATTGAGGTCGGGCCCAGGGTAGGCCTGAGGCTGGCGAGGTAAAAGCATTATCATCATTAAGCACTCTCTGCAATTATGGCGCTAATTGAATTTCTAAATGAATAAAATGAGTCAACAAAAACAACAACAGGAGAGCAGGATAAATGATGCTCTGGCAGGCCACTGTTAACATTCAAAAAAAACCAGGTAATGATAGGCGAACTTATAATGCACTATTTATAGCTTAAGACAATCAAAAGAAAACAAATGTATATTAACTTTTTAGGCCATTTTAAAAAATCTGGTATTTTTATTCTGTTTTACATATATTTCTCATCAATATTTATATTTCCAAGCTTTTTTAGTATTAATATATTAATATATTAATATATTAAAATTAATTGAGTAAAAGAATACAATCTCATATCACACGGAACTTGATTTTCTTTCAAATTAATTTGTTTTGGTTAAAATAACATTAGCTTAGGGTTTAATAAGTAGTTTATGTTTTCTGTTTGTACGTAAAATACCACAATTTTGATATGGCATTTCTCAGAAAGGGAACCCAAGTATTCTGCTTTAGGCTCTAGCCACCAACGAGAACAACACAATCTCTTCTATAATTAGGTTAAACACACACGTGTTACAAAGTGCCCTTCTCATTAGGGTGTGCGAGTGTGTTTGTGTTTGTGTTTGTGGGACTCGACTTGAGATAAAACGCTGTGAAAATTAGGTGAGAAAATGAAATAAAACAAGCAGCGGCTGGCGGATGAAATAAAAACGTCACGTAATTTGCACATTTAACCGCATGACAGTGAAAAAAATTACGCAGCACAACAAAACATAGACAAAGTGTGGGTGTGGGTGTGTGTGTGTGTATTTGCTAGTGTCTAAATTACAATTACATAGCCAGGCAGCCAGGCACTCAAGCCAGCAACTGTCAACGCTTGGCTGCTGTTTTGGTTCTAGCCGGACATACGAACATATGGCAGGATAATTATCCTGTTGCTTGCGCCACAGTCACATGCAGCTCGGTTTTCATTTACCCTCAGTGTCCTACTTCAAGCTGATGTTTATCGATGTACTTATGAAGCTAGCTGCCATAAGATGATGAGTTCTTTATTTCGCAGTTGGCCATTGCGCAAATCCAGAGTTGATTAAATAATAGAAGTGACATAGCATATATCCATAATACTGATGAAAAGGACTAAGGATTTTCTATTATAAAATGAGTTTAAACAAAAATTGAATCTAATTTATTTGCTTAACATAAAGAAAATTATTTTTTGGGCGAATTACAGTAAATTCTGAATTTACTTTATGCAAGTATACGAATTTCTTGGAATAATTTTTAGCATATTAGCAATTTATGCATGCTGCTCACATTAGAAATAGGAATATTGTTGATTAAAATGTAAATTTACTCAATATCAAATATCCAGTCAATGTCAGAAAATGGTATGTTAAGGAATGTATATTAGTAATTTATATTGATTTATTTTTATTTTGAATAATATTCTTTTTATTATTTGTTATATTTGTTTTTATTTTATTATTATTATTTTAAATGTAATTATTATTAATTTTATATTAATTAGATTTTTAAGAGCTGTATTTTATTATAAGCACTCGCTACAAAAAATCCACTATATTAGAATACCCTTCCTTAAAGGGTATACAATTGTGTGTGGCATGGCAAAACCCAAAAAAAAAAAACTTGTGGCCTGGAACTTTTAATTAAGCAAGGAGTTTATCGAGCAACGAGTAGCGCCCCGAGTGCGCACAAAATGAACAAATAAACGTATAAATAATGCCGTAACGGCAGGCACACAATACCATATTGAGGCTGTTGGCAGTCATGGGGCCAGAGTGAGAAATATGAGGAGCAGCCACTACGACAATGGCCACAATGGCGACTCTGAGTTTTGCGAGAGCTGCTGTCATTGTCATCGATGTTGGCACTCAATGCCGGAGCCAACCCAAATGGCTAGCTTCGAGTTACACTGGCTTTAAAATTCCGTCCAGGCTTTTGTGGTCGTTGGTCAAATATGACACTTGTTTTGCCACACATACGAACACACACACACACACACACACACACTCCGAGACACCAATCACTGGCGCCATAGACATACGCGTCGTATACATAATATTGACAGTCAGCCAAGTAGCGGCAACGGTCATTACCCCAGTTGTGGTACAGCCACCTGAGATCATACAGCTGAAACACAACCGTGGTCATAAACCAATTTATGAGAGCTGCTTCATTGGTTTAATGCGATAAGCAGCCACAATATTGTTAATGCTGTCCATCGCAGTTGGCGCAAGGATTTTATGAGTAAGCGCTAAAAATATAGACGGCACTTGCCGCCTAAAAGTAGACGCAAAGTGCAAATGGTTTCCTTGTTGCAAAATACAAAATGAGAAAACGGGGGTCTGTCAGGAAAAGCATAAAACTGAAGAAAGCAAAGTGCAAAAATGGTTGGCGAAGAGGCCAAAAGTTATTGTTTCGGGCTAATAAACAAGCGGCACTTGGTTAACTGTAAGTTCTGGCCAGTAAAGATGTTGCGTAAGAACAAGTTTTATTGATACTTATAAAAACAAGTCGTTGCACTTGAAGCAAGTATAAACACCTTTCAGTATGTACAAAACTTATATTTTAAATTGAATTTATACTCTGCCATTTGCATTACTCTTTTGAAATGCTGCCAATTTGGAAAAAATAAATGATTAATGTATTTCTTGCGTGCTTCTTAGCAAGTTTCCTTCATGGGTTTGTATACTTTTTGATGAATATTTTTTACGGTCATATGTTAAGGCACAGGTCGCAGGTCAGTACGAATGATTCCCAAGTTAATAACGTAATAGACGAGGGTAGCAAATCATTCCAAACCGGACTGTAATGCAGCTCTATTTAATTTCGGAGCATTACGTGAGCTGTCACAACTTTTTGGCAATTGGCTTTAATCTCGTAAAATTGTGAAATTTAAGGCCAGCAATTTTCATCTAAAATTTTACACAAGCACATTTGTCGCAGCCCGAACAAATACAAATACTAATATGGCAACAATAGCCAGAAAATACGCTACATAATTGTATTGTAAACCGTTATCTCACATATGATTTGAATTACAAAATACCCTGGCTTAAAAAAACAGGGAGATGAACTCAGATACTGTAAGAAGTAAATTCAATAAATTTGGTAAAAATAACTTTTTCATCAGATTTGAGTCATTGAAAGAGTATATTTAGTAGTGTAGGTACAGGGTATCTATTTGCTGTGCACTTTTAACGGGAGCCCTTTCAATTGTTGTAGTTGATTCAATAGACGCTGCAAGTGTAGCCAATTTACCGTTAATACTGCAGAGACTACCTGGCAACGAGGACTACACGTGCCTAGCTTATTAGACTGAAAATATCGTAAGCGTGGACCATGCTTTGCATATAAATGACCCACATATGGGAAGTAAGTTGGGTCTCGCTACCTTGGCCCACATAAATGCTCTATACACATATTATGCTGAATATGAATATACACACGCACACACACACACACACGTACACACATGTTGTGGTTGTCTTTCCTTTGGCTACTCTCACGAATTTCAATTTGGAAATCCTTGGCTAGCGCTTGGACCACTTTAAGCGTCACTTCCAACAACTTTTGGGCTCATTGACTGCACGCAAGTCGCTCTGAAGATTGTGGCCCCAAATCTGCGTTACATATATGTACATTTTTTTGGCATTGCTTTTGTCTTGTTGCGCTCTGTTGCTCAACAGTTCTTGCCTGGGCAGCTTCCGGTCCCCGGTCTCAGCTGCATTCTATCTCCATAAAAGTCGCATTGAGTACCAGAAAATTAACATAAATTCGTTGGGATCGCGCCCAGGCAGCAATCAATGAACACACATAAATTCAGAGTTATCCGTTTGCTGTTGCCTTTATTTTTACACTTGCATGGGGTTCCTAATTCTGTTGTGAGATATGTAAAGATAGATATGTAAAATGTCGCCTTAAATCATTTTAGATACTATTGAGTACATGACATTTTAACCAATCTGTTTCCATACAAAACTAACTCGTAGGTTAGGCAAGATTGAGGATTATTCTATGGCTGCTGGCAAATATTATAAATTATTTCAGTTTAGTTGAGTAGGTAAGGGTATTTTCATTGCGGCAGCATAATTTTGTTTGTTAACTGAGGGGATTTTTCCTTTCGGGCAGCCGCTGGCGAAGTTCTCCATTGTAGCACATGAACATTATTTTGCCATCTTTCGAAAATTTCTTTTTGCTGGCTTAGGTGGTCTGTCTTTGTCGATTTGTCGATGTCTAGCATTATTTATTTGCCATAAAGCATGAAATAAAACATTTTCGCTCGTAAATTATAAAAGCAGTCGAATGCTGAAGTATCAAAGTCGAAAATAAAGGCACATAAAAACAAATTCAGGTTACATATACTTCAGTTTTCTATATAAGAAATGATGCTGCACATATTTATTCCAATTAAGCAGCATTGCGTTTATAGGCCCACATCTTTCATATTAATGTCAAAAATGAAAGCTACAAGCAGACCAAATAAAATCGCCAACGAGCCGAAAAATCCGAAGACTTGAATCTGCTTATTTATTTGAGCAGCGGACAGATTCCCTTGTCTGGCGGCGCTGAATGGTGGGCGCTTCGTCAACAAGCACATCTGAAATTAAACGTTTGAATGAGTTTTTTATATTAAGTGCCAAAAATAAATCAACCAAAAATATTTGTATATACATACTTGTTCACAAGAAACATCACTCGAAAAATATGCGCCAAAGGTCATTGACGAAAAAAGAAAACATAATAATAATGTGAGGAAAATGTGACCAGCTGCCGTGAGTACTACGCATATTGAAGTGCGTATAGACAAAATAATTGCAGATTTTCTAAATTTTATGTTTTTGAATATTATATTATATCATAAGTTAGCACAAACTTTTCCACTGCTGCTTAAAGCTTCTAAGAATATTTGTAAAACAAATCTAATACAATGTAAGGCAATATTTTCTTACATGAAATGTTTAGATGTCTACTATTTTTTTCAATGTACATATGCAAAATACAAGGCTTGAAACAATGTGCAAATAGTCGAAAATAAACAGCAACACATGTAAATTAGCCTCCAGATTGAGCGTGGGCTACAAACCTATGAATGACTTTTGGCTGAGTTCTTGTCAAAAGCAGCTCCCTGCCTGCCAGGCATATGCGGCGTATGCGCAACGCGGATGTACTTTGCAATGTCAACAGAGTCAGGAGCTGTCTGGTTGGCTCCTTGGTTGCTCATATGTCGCTCATACACACACACTCACACACACACATTAATCCAAGTTATGCGTACAAAGTAAATAAAAATTCACAGGAGCGAGCACTGCTTGAAAATTGTACAAAAATTGTTTGATGCTTTAAGGATGAGTCAGGGAGTAGGAGAAATTGGTTACAGCCCAGGTAGCAAACGGCCTTTGTTTATGGTTATATGGTGAGGTGCACGAGGACGGGAAGCGGTGGCGGCCACTATTCACTTCACTCTGCCACGCATAAAATGTGTCATGTCATGTGCTTAAAAAGTATGAAGCATAATGCCACAGAAGTGAGGAAACGTGCGCACTTACCAGAGACCTACCCGAGTCAAGCCTGAGAGAGTACGCACAGCAGTTGAAAACGAGCTCAAGTGGAGCTAAAGTGGAGTAAAGCAGGAGGGGAAGTGAAACGGTATGTCGTCAGGCCTTAATAAATAAATCGCAGCTGCATCAGTTGACAAAGTCGCAGCTCTGGGACTACTGACAATACCCCCGACGTCTTGTGATTTCCTGTGGAACGCGTCAAGGAGATAACAAAAATTAAGTAAGCAGCTCGTGGAATGGCGCTTGCGGCATGCAGCATGTGTTAAGTAGCAGATGAATAAGTGAGAAGGCTAAACGTGAAGATTGGATAAGGCAGGTATATGTACCTGCAATATAATCGAGCAGATGCTCTGTGCCCTAAATGTGATTAGCCAAATCACTTCAGTTCGAATCACTGAATTTTGTTCTAATGAACATCAGAATTTATGCAACTGGTATGCAAGAGAATGTTAACTGTCTAGAACAAATTGTTTTAGATTACTTAATTTTGTGATAAGGATGTATTTTGAGAAAGATATATAATATGGCTTGGGAAAATGTAAATTTTAAATAACTAAAAATTTCACACGAAAAACATAGAAAGAAACTATTATGACAATTGTTATGTTTTTTGTTGTTTGTTTTTGAATATATGAATTGAAAGCACAACCGCATTTTGGCACTACTTTGCATTTAAATTTGAATACAATATAGTTTTGTCACACAATGCATGTGGCGGTTTCAAAAGAACAAAAACAAAAACAAAATACCAACGCAGTTCATAAAAGAAACCGCTCAAAACAGCAAAATACTCACTCGCAATTTCAGCTCAGCAGTTTTCACTCGACTTCGTCGGCGATGTTTTTGCGCTGCAATTGAGTGAGAAGCTGTGAAAGCACTTCGGGTTAGTGATAGCAAATTGCATCGTGTGTGCCGACAACATTGAACGAATTCGAGTCGGACTCGAGCGCTTATCAGCAGATAACCTGTTGGTTAACGTTGTGAACGCTGCCGCGAACGTCTCCGCAGCAGCGACGCGTCGTGACGTTGTTGTCGTTGTCGTAGTCGTTGTCGTCGTCACACACGGCGTATGACAAACCCGAAATCGTAAACGAAGGCGACGAGGGCCGAGTTCGAGGCTGTCGTCAGTTGCTTGTGTTTCCTCGTTGGTGCTGGACGCGAAGCGGCAAATGTGAAATATATAAATCAAGTACAAACATTTTAAATATATCTAGATAAACAGAAAAATAGACGCGTTGCGTATACGCCGCATTTGCCTAGGCAAAATTCAAAACACTCGCGCGTGATTTCGCGTGTGACAGCAGACCGCAAAGCGACCGGCAAAAGCAAATCCAAATCCAACCAAGTACCAGAGCGTGCTCGAGTGCGCGTCTGCAACGTAACGGTCTACGGATTCAACTGCGGTTCCGTTTCTGTTGACATTTTGGGTGACGCGTCGGTTGGCACAAACTTTTGGCTTTCGCTTTTGTTAAAACTGTCTGGGCCAGGCTTGCGCTTGAAGTGCAAGTTAAACAGGCAACAACTTAAGCTAAAGCTTAAAATTAAATCAATTGTTATCAGGTGGGTAACCCGACTGTGAACTCAAACTCCAAAAGAAAAGTGTACTTGCTAATAAGTTCAACATATTTGGGATGCCCGAACACAGAGCGTATTCATTACAACTCGCAAATTCAATTTCCAGCCAACTTTTCGGCTAACCCATAAGGAAAAAAAGTTTTATTTGTACTCAAAACGGTCCCAACAAGACTACAACTTTTATTTCTGCTGCTTGTTTTGCGACACAACAAACAACTTAGAAAGAAGGAAAGAATTTCAAATAAATAAATGGAAAAAAAAAACACAAACAAAACACACAAACACACACACCCCAGTTGTAAAAAGTCAAATGCACTTCGGTCGGGCAAACAAAAGAAATGCGAAAGAAATGTGAACATTTTTATATTGTTTGCTGGGTTTTACGGCTCGCAAGAAAGCCCGTGACTGTGCCTTAATTAAATATGCAAATGCCAATTTTAATGAGTATGCTCGAGAATTGTCGAGACAACTGTTTATGCAGCAGTTGACACCGTGCCAAATTTGCAAGTTAAGATACAATTGAATTGTCATCAATATGTTTGATTGTTATGTCAACTATTGATTTTAATTGGTCTCATCTGACAGTGATGTATGCCATCAATTGTAGATTTGAATATTTATACACACATACACGCAAATGCCTTGATTACTTTGTCTTTGTTTGAATCTTATTCAATACGGGCTACAACCTAATGCCCAAATGCGCAACGTTTTGCTGGAATAGTCCCAGTGGACTCACATGTGCTTTGTTCTACGATCCATTATAAAAGGTTAAACAATAAACATGTGACTAGCTAGGGACTGCATTTACACAATATTAGTTGTCAATTAAATTCCATGATTATCACATAATCTACAATTTTGTGTCTGTAATTTGTAATATTTAATAGAAAAACTTAAACTTGATTTACTTTCAATATTATACGTAGAATTTAAAAAATTGTAATTTAGCAAAACGTTTCAAAATGTAATAAAGAATTTTAACAAAAATAAAATACATACAAAAATTGCGCAGTTTTTAAATTTAAAAACAAAGTTATTTTGAATCATTAAAAAATATTATCTTTTCTTATGTGGTTTTATAATAATACTGACGCATTTTTAAAAGAAACTTGAACAATTATTTGGTAATGGTTATTGTTATTTTTTAACAGATATACGAAAGAGTATACATTTTTTCACTAAAAAACACCCTTCGATTTAAGCTCAATTTTGTTGAAAGTAGTTTCATTGTCTCAAATCTCAGGTAGTTGGTAACTGAAAATTCAGTAAAATTGAATAGAGCAGACACTCAATAGCAAAATGCCCAATGCAATAAAATTCAAACTATTAACAAAGCTTCAATCGAATTGCTGTCGATCATTGAATTGAAGATGGGCCAATTGAAAACGTAAATCGATAAATTTGTGACCAGTTTGCGGCCACGACGTGAGGAACACGGGAAGGGAGTGTCAAACCGTTAGAGTAATGCAAAAACGCATTTCAATTTGCATATCAACGTGAAGCTAGAAAATGGGAAATGCTCGCTGATAGCAGTGAATTTCGTGGAAAGCCACAAAACGAAGACGAAGACAAATGTTGACGTTGACGTTGATGTTGACGTCGATGTTGTCTTCAAGGCTTAACGGAAGGGCGAAATGCCTTGAAATGCCCAAGAAACTCCCACAGCTGATGTTACCTGGTATATATTTACATTTAAATCAAACAAGCTGCCTGTCGGCGGCGGGGACTCTAAAGGAAAGCTGTTTACCAGCTGCGGACGTGCACTGCATTGACAGTGATAATTTGTGTAAAACATTTCATGCTGCGTTTATCTTAATACCCTGTAAGACCAATAACAAAACACTGATAAACAATGCCCGTTATGTTGCGTTGATAGGTAGAAACGCGAAATTCTGTTGCATAGTATACTTTGTAGGGTACACACAGAGCGTATATAACAACAGGCCATTTCTGGTCTTAGCCTTGTTTTTATTGCGTCTTTTTACGGCTTTGTAAGTTTTGCATAAATTATGCATAGCGAAGTGTATTTGTGTGCGTTTTCTGGGCAGTTCGTGGGCGAAAGAGGTTAGTGGGGCAAGCGGATGGCAGCGGGATAGCTGCGTGGTAGCTGCTTGAATTCATTTGATTTCTTGCAGTCCGCCGCAAGTCACAGGTGACATTTTTATGGCCAATCTGCGCTGGCAATAAAACGATTGCTTTTTTTCAAGGACAACCTTAGTGGCTGTTACGCAGCCAACAGCTGCCACAATGTAATCGACTCGCTCGTGGCATCAACAGTCAGTCCGTCAGACGCACTATGACCACAGAAATACCCAGTCCCGGACAGGTCTGTTCTAGGAATACAAAATTTCTCAAGGGATCAGCAGCAGCAGGCTCACAGTTGCTCGCTTTCATACAGAATGAGCATTGGGAGAGGCTATGCGTTTTCAATTTACTATCCATCCAAGTATTACCTTGCAACCGATTCCAGCCCGTCTAGAGGATTATGATTTTGCCGTTGCTGTTGTTCGACAGTCGCTTTCTTTAATAATTTACGTACTGCGTTGGGGAATTGAGCTGCCCGGCCAAAGAACCAAATGCACACCGAAAATTAATTATATTTCAATTAAACGAGAAGTTCACAGCGGGTCTATGGTCAAGGGTTGTACTCCACCAAAATGGAAACAAAACCACGACGGTTAAATTCGAGCTGCGTTCAAAATGTTGTGAAAATGTGCCGTGAGACACTTCAAATACTCTTTTTTGCACAGCGAATAGAAGTCCATCTAGACTTGCCAAAACATTATTTTTTTTGAACCAATACAATAGAACCTCAAACAAAAAAATTAATTTAAAATTAAATTTTAACAAGTTAGAATGGTTCACAAATATATGGAAGAAAATTGAAATGATTAGAATTACAGTCTCAGTTGTTCTAGAAATGTTTTTAAGGTTCGCTCATATTCAAGAATAATGAAGTCTATTCAACAATTTTAAAAAAGTGAATTTTGAATTCGGTGTCATATCATCAGTTAAGATAGAAGGATTTAGTCATGAGCGGGTTGGTGCCCATCATAATCAGCGAGCGCGTTGGCTATGTCGATATCGTCGTTCTGGTCTGCGGTCGCATCGCGGTTCAAATATCATTAAAATGCAAAAATTGATGAGCGCAGCGAGGACGGCAGCCAACTCTGAGCTCTGATGTGCGCCAAGGGGCCAAACCAA
Source organism: Drosophila nigromelanica (assembly GCA_004149465.1). Taxonomy (NCBI): domain Eukaryota; kingdom Metazoa; phylum Arthropoda; class Insecta; order Diptera; family Drosophilidae; genus Drosophila; species Drosophila nigromelanica. The sequence goes on from SCDS01000357.1 coordinate 23,982, forward strand.
GAGAGAAAGAGACGGCTCCATACCGAGGAGAGACAGACAGAAGCAGAGAGCGAGAGAGAAAGCAGCTGAGTGGGTGTGTTACGTTAGCAGCTGATGTGACTGGATCTGCTTTTGGGTCTTGCCCTGGTGGGGTTGATGGGCTCGACCGTGGCCCTGGCCGTGGCCGTGGCCGTGGCCGGGGCTCGAAGTGAGCATTTAATTAATTTTACTTGTTGGCTTGGCACGCTGGCTGATTAAAACGCCATTTACAACATTTTGTCTACATTACGTCAAAAGGAAGTTAGATGCTCATTAATTTGCATAGCCTCAGCCGGAAGGCAACTGAGATAATGTTTATGTTGCATTATATAGTTAAAATATATGGTATGCGTGTATCCATCGGGGCAGCTTGCACTTTAGTTTTATAAATGAGCAAATGGTAACTGAGTAGATTCAGAGGAATTTTAATTAAAGCATTTATAATGAGCTTATAAAATGACGTTCGTCATTGCTGTCATAGCTACAATGGCCAAGTTGGCCAGAAAAATGAAACTTTTTAATGTTGGCTCTCAGCAAGAGTTGCTTCATCAGGGAGCTGTTCCGACCCGGAGCCCAGCACAAAGACTTTTAAATGACCACGACCTAAACGTAACTGATGCCATTCAACGCTCAACGCCTCAACGCCCAACTATCGCAAATGGCCCAACATTATGTTGGGATCCCCGGTTATCTTTTGTGGCAAGTGAAGACATTTTCACAGTGCACAGCCTTTTGATAAGACAACAACAATGAAAAAGGTTCAACTGAGTACAACAAACCCTTGCACAGCTTAAACACGAGTCTCTCTCTGTGTGTGTGTGTGTGTGTGTGTGTGTGTGTGTGCGTGTAGAAAATTTATGGAAGCCATTGTCTTCTGCTTAACCGCAAAATAGTTGCAATGGCTGACAAGGCAACTTTGGCGCTGCATCGAATGGTCAATTAATAATGGTCACTGGCACTTGAACCAAACGTCTTTGGGCCAAAGTGCAGTCGCAGCCCTTGAAGTGCGCCTTATCGTATGCAACACACGATTTGCTTTAAGCCAACATGGCTAACACGTTGAGTAGTTGGTCGACAAAAGTTGGCCCACAAACAGTACACGCATGCGACAATTTTTGCAATAATATTCATTGATTTTTATTTGCGTGGGCCCACGTTGTCGAAGGGACCGTGCAAACTTTTAGTTGTATTAATATTGGTTTTACCCGATGCCAAGTGCCATGTGCCATGCACCGTGTGTCCTGCAAGGCAAAGGACGGGTACGTGCGACGGCAAAAGGTTGTGCAAACAAATAGCGTCAAAAGACAAGGGAAAATCGCTTGAATGGCCGGACAGGAAGGTCCTTTGGTTTGGTTGCTCATATTGCCAGTGCCAGCTGAAAAGGTTAAACGCCTAAGCAAGTGTGCAATATAAACAATGGAAAGGCACAAATCCAAACAGATAAAGGACTTTAAAGGACGGCTTTAACATATGAGATTGGTAGATTAAAAAATATCTTAAGCGTTGTTAAACTTTGGTGACTTCGCCAGAATATTTTTTTCCATAAGAGATCCTACAATCCATAAAGTAATCTATTCAGTTTCTTTGTTTTCTGTAAGTAATTTTTAATATCCAATTAGTATGCAAAACAATTTTTGACGAGGGTCCACTGTATAACATTTAAATGCGTTCTACATTTGATACCAAATATCAGTACTATAATAAGTACTGTAAATTTAAGTGAACTAAAAATAAATATCCCAATTTATTAATATTAAATTAGCAACAACTTTAAGACACAACTTTTCGACATTTATTTGTCAGCAAACCCAATTTATTACGGGAAACAACTTGTAAACGGCTTTTCAACCACTGTAAAATTCAATTGTTGTTTTCGAAGAATTAAAGCGGTCTTGCCGCTGACTGACAGACAAACCTATAGACAGACAGATGTAGATAAATAAGTAGACACACGTAGCCAAGCAGACCTGTCAAGTCTCCTCGTTAGGCAGGCCAGCTGCCATTTGGAAAATTACTCATTTTTATGCACGTACACCCCGGGGATCCACCCCGCTGGCCTTATGTCGGGCATATGACACTCAAAGTTCAGCACTGCCATCGTGTCCTTGGCATTTGGTTTTAACCATGGCTTGCGTTTTGGTTATTACTGCTTGACGAGGCCATATCAACTCACAGTGCATACCCACATATGAATAAACGAGTAATTCTCAATAGTTTTTTTCGGATTTTTTTTTTGCTTAGTTGTGCGGCGAATTGCATCGCCTGCAGGCAGACAGTTAGATAGTTAGAAAGCTTATGTCAAGTTATGGAGCATTTAGCCCAAAACTACTAGTTGCCAGTTAAAGTTAAAGTTTTGCGCGATTTAAGTCATCAATTTTTACAATTTAAAAAAAATATAAGAAAGAAAAAGTGTAAATGTATAATTCGGTAGTGCCCGACTAGAAAGTTACTTGTAGCCAGCTCCGTCCTACAAACATAAGAACATAAATTATCGAATTTTCGCAAATTGAGAACTATTGAAAAAAAAAAAACAACTATAAATTATAAGAAAGTATATATGTGCATTTTTGAACAAGTCGTTTAAAAGAAGCTTAAATCAATTTCAAACTTCCAATATACAAAGAATTTACTTAACTGACATACCTTGTGTCTTGCTGACATAATTACCATATATTTAATTTGATTTTTAACTTGATTTCTTATTGTGATTGCCGAAGCAATTCAATTTGTTTGCTTGCGAAAAAAAGAAATTGTATACAAAATAATTTCAATAAAATATTGAATAAAATGCTTTGTAGCTGCCACAAAAAAGTCAACAAAATGTGATGGCTTATAATTGCCTGGCTACTTTCAGTGTGAAGTAACCGCAATTGCTTTTCGTATTCAAATTCTATTTAAGGGATATAAATCTACGGTAAAAAAGTCACAGTCACAAATCCACAACAGCCACATCAACAACAACAACAACAACAGCAACATCAGTGGCAAGCACAATATGAATAGAATCTAGTCAATTGTGGGGCAAGTTTTGGTTTGCTGCTTCTACATATTTGCTTGAATTAAATCGAGTTCCCTGGTTGCCGCTCGGCTGAATGCTTCGCTGAATCTTAGCCAAAAGTAGCCGTATAATTTGTATGAAATTTGCTTTGAGACTCGAGAACTCGAAGTGCTCCGGTGTTGGCAAACATTTCAATTTTCGAATGGAATAGACAGACGCACAAAAAAAAAAAAAATAAAAATAATAATAAATAACTATATACAGAAAACAACGGAGTAAAGCAGAGCCCAGGCGAGCACATAGCTGGATTGTTGCCTTGTTTACTTTTGGCTCAACATTTTTTTTCTTTTTTGTGTTTGCTAGTGGCGTGCGGGTGGAGCGGGAAGAAGTGGGCTATTCGGGTCAGTCAATAGCGTGCTCCTGGCCGTAAATTCATGCAAAAACAATCTTATTAATGGCTATAAGGGCCTACCCGCCTGCCCGCACACAGATTGTGTTAATAATGTTTAACTGCGATTTTTATACGCGTATTCTATTTTTTGCCGTTGCTTTTTGTTTTTGTTCTTTTTTGTTTTTTGTTTCTTGTTATCAGCGCGTGGATTTCCTGTTGCTGTCTGCTGTTGTTTGCCAATTTTAGCCATTTAGTTTGATTTCAGTGTTATCTTTATGTGCTGTCGCTTATCGTTCGTCCATATAGTCAGTAATGGGCTTAGCCCAATGGCCCAAAGGCCAAACAGTGGGCACGACATTTATCACAAAGTAAGAGATCCCCGGGCTCAAATCGCTTTTACATTGACAAGTAGTTGGTATCTGGTAAGGGTGTTTGAATTTATCTATACATTTTGGTACATATTGGCTTTAATTTTAATTTAATTTTTTCATTGTTGTGCAACCAATTTAATAGGCATGCTATTTAAATAGTATTATTTCGCATTTTTGATCAACTGAATTGCTTTTAATTTTGGAAGACTGAAGTTTATATAGGGTATCTCCGATTCACTGTTTCGTTTTTATTCACATTACATTTATTATTTTATTTGAATGATTTGGAATTTCGTATACAATTTATGTGGCATATCATAAAAATTAAATGCAAATACTGAGTCACTGAAATGTTTAACGACTTGGCCCCGTTCCGAGTGCATTGTGCACTTAAATGGATATAAATTCTCTAATTAGCCGTTGAGCACATTAATCAGCAAATAAATAAGTACGCCACAGTTCCCACATTGATATACGAGTATGTGTATGTGTACGCGCTTATATACTGAATAAATGCATATGAATAGATATATTCTTGCTTATGAATAATGTTCGAAATTTCAATCGCGAGCAATGGGCAAACAATTTTAAGTGATTGCTATTGCGCATTTTAATTAAATTTTCGATTCAAGTTGATTCTCTTCCATGACGCGGACATTCAACACATGTTAACATTTTAGTCTCTCAACTGTCTATCCTTTTGTTTGTACGTCTGTCCATCTGTCCGTCTATCTGTCTGTCTATCTGTGTATCCATCAGCCGCATGAGTAATTTCTTTGAAGCGTGGCAAAACTTTGCCTTAAAGCAAACTATCACAAAAGTTACTCTGAAAAACTTTGTAATTGATTATCATAAAAATAGCCAAGTTAATTAGTAGCAAATGCTAAGAAGTGTGTGCTGGCCATCATTATCATCATCGTCATCATCAGCCAGCTGAACATTGATCATTCGTAAGAGCAAAAACTTGGGAATGGGCGCTTCCAGCCTCATTAGTGGAATTTATGGCCAAGTTAATGGCATAGTTGCCTCGACTGGTTGTGCTTAAAATGTAGTTAAGGATTTTTTGGTTGTGGCTAAACTTTTATGGCAACATATAACTAAACAGTCATGAGTGCCACACGCAAGCATCGTTCTATTGCAAATGGAATAAAGTTAAGTAAAATAGAATTGTAAAAAATACCGCTTAAGTATTCAGGAAATTATACATCATATTTCGCATGCTTTTAATTAACTCAAACGACTTTAAGTTTTTCGCGTAAGCTTTGATAACTCATTTAAAATCGATAATTCATTTTCCAAACTACTTATGTCATGATTATTCATATATGCAAAATTTCTGTTTTTTTAAATTTAAATTCAGCATACCAAAGGAACGCAAACTGTGTCAATAAAACAAAGTATAAAGGGCATAAAAGAAAGGGAATGTAGTGAATACAGAACAAAATAGATTAAATAACTGTATGGAACATAAAATGTCATGTGTACCATGTCATGCAGTCGCTCCATTTTGAAACGTTAAGAGCAAAAAGCATAAAACATTTGACGTGCGCCAATAAGTAGGCAATATATGTTGTAGCTATATAAATAAAGAAGAAGCAGCAGATGACCAAAATTTGAGGGCTTGTTCACCTATAAAAACAACAAAGAAAATCCCATTAAAGTGAACGGTTGGCTGTGCAACGAACGTCTTGTTTCATTACATCGTGCCCAGCTATAAAATAAATCGTTCTGAAAAAATGGTGACAAATGCATCAAAATTAAAATTACCAAGTGGCGCAGGATTCCCCCCCAAGGTGGTGGCAGGCAGCAAGACAGGATGACACACTCAAGCTGCTTTGTGCCTGCTTTGTTTGTAATGATAATGTGGCGCATGAACCGAAGGATAAAGTGGATGATGATAATGATGCTTGATAATGATTTAGATGATGTTTATGGCTTGAGTAGTTACCGCCTTTGTTGTGGCCTCCCTTGCTGTTTGCCTGTCTGCGGGCAAACGCGTTAATAAAAAATTCTTAACTGCCATTTTTTATACAATATCCGGCTGTCGCAGTTCGTTACGTTCAACGGCCGCCCTGTGGCCGTTTGTTGCCAACCTGCGGCTGTAGCCTGGTTTCCGGGCGAACGTTTCGCACACTTCCGCCTATTAATTTATCAAAATTCTTATATTTTTCCTGCCTAGCGGCATAAAACAAAATATTTGACATTCTCTCATCTTGTTAGCGATGGACTTCGGATTTTGAAGGTAAAATGTTTACTTTGTGCGCTTTACAATATTATGAAAGAAACTTTTGAGTTAAAAACAATTTGTAAAAGTTTTCTACACAAATTAGTTTAGGCTTAAGAAAGTGTGCGGTAATAAATTCATGTGAATTCTATTTGAATCTAGAGCGTAAATCGCATCACGAGCCTCACAAAGGCAGCTGCCTAAATTGGCTACAAAAATTTCTTTTGTGTGTGGGCCTTGCATTCAGCTTAACTTAATTTAAATTAATTTAAAAGCTTGCAGCTGCACATTGCATATTTTTGACAGAGACTCGTTAACGAAATCAAATTAAATTTGCACTTACAAGAAATACGTGCTGGCAGCTCTCTCTCTATGTAGCTAGTCCTGGATTATAATGAGACATTGCCCAGTTATGCAACTTTTGAGAGCTTTCATTGAAAACAAAAAATTAATTTCAGTTTTCATTAGAACTATATCAAATGAACTCTGGAAGTTATCGAACAACGGTTTTTTGGAAATTTTAAATTGCCTTTGAATAAGAACGGGATCTCCTACACATCCTGTACATAAAAAGCAATCAAGAACTCTTTCTATCAAAAAAAAATAATTGTTTCTTTTACATGGAAATGGGACAATGTCCATTGTTTTAATTCTCAACTAGCACAGAAGTAAATAGTATTGGCAAAGGACGTCATCAAGGGTCTAAAATGCGGGCTTGTCTTTCCTCTGAAATATACAGTTAACAACGTAGGGAATTTCATGGTAAAGTATATTAAATAAATTCGATTAAATCTAAATAAAGTTCCTATGATAAATTTAGCTGTCTTAAATTCTACAAAATTGTTTGTTATCAAATAAAATATAAAAACAAGTAAGAACTTTGCAGTCGGGCGTTGCCGACTGCGGTATACTCGTTCACGTTCTTAATTATTATTATTTTTAAAAATTTCAGTATTGTGTAATTTGTGTGAGTATGTGTGGCCGAGATATCAAGGTGGCAATCTTTAGGGGAGGTCACCAGCTATCTACATACCTCTATCTTAAAGTTGTGGGAAATATACACGTGTTATCGATTGGAGTTGCCAGATATATTGGTTTTGCGCATACGGGGGAGGGAGGGGGCGTGGCCCAACAATTTTGACAAGTAAAGCTCTCAGATCCATAGCTCCCATATTTCAAACTTCCATAACATTGTTAAAACTGAACCGATTTTCATGTTCGATGGCATTTTCGTCATATTTTCTCATCTAGATTAGTTCTGCATTTAAAATATATGCATTTTTGAAAATAATTTTTTTTCATTTTTTTGTGAAAATATCATGTACTCCCCCCTTATTCATTTTCAAAAAATTTTTTTTTTCAAAATTTAAAATTGCGAATTTTTGTTTTTAATCGATTGTGTTTGTCATAATTAATTAGAGATTAATTCTACATCGCACAAGTAATGCCTGGCTGTATGTTTTTTTACACTGTGAATGAGTATTGCGCTGTCGGTTACACCTGACAGCAACTTCCTTACTTGTTTGTATTGTCTTAGTTACTTTTGTCAACAGTTTATAATAATTAGTTTTATAAAAAATTGTCTATAATTGAATATAGTATTACATAAGCTTAATTCAGAGAATACATGGTGTCTCATAGTCGATCAATCGTGACTAGAGTACATGAGTGTTATTCTCATTAAGAAGTTTACAAGTAAGGTTTACGAAATATAAATAAATTATTGCAATACGGTTCAAGAACGGCGCTTGACAATCAGTTTATCAATTTGACAGATTCACGAGGCAGAGAAACATTTGTACATATAAAAGAAGTCACCTGGTTGTTTTTATGTCCATACATGCTTTACACACCTAATTTGGCGTTAACAATTTTCTTAAGTAATGTTAGAATATTATCAATAGTAAATTCTTTTGACTTTTTTTTAGTTTTCATTTCTCTCTAGTTTGCAATGTCTGCATTTGTGTTTAGCAAAACAAAGATAAGATTTGAGCCGCTCTAATTTGTCGCAGAATCAGGTATCAGTATCAAAAACACTGCACCCTAAATATAAATTCTCTTCAAACACCAGTCTGTCTCCATTCAGTCAAAGACAATCTGTTTAAACAGCCAGACCAAAACCTTGTATTTTAAGGTACTTCCCAATCGAAAATACTAGGTGAGTTGAGAAATGTGACATTAAAGTCGCAGGTGTTTCGGCGACGTAATACATGCGTGTGTACTAGAACGTACTCTGTATATAAATACAGTTAGCAAAGAGTTTTATTTATTTCAGCGTCATTGTGATTCGGTATCGCAGTGATCCTGCTTTGCAGATCCGACGGACTGCCAAAACTACTTCTACTTCTAGTTCTACTTCAACGTCGTGTCAATATGGAGTTGACTCCCTTTGCGTGGACGTTGCAGATATATGCGAAATATTACTACGAGTGCAAGAGTGGTGAGCATACGCTTAAATCGTGCACGACTACCGAATACTTTGACGTGGAGAGCGCTAGATGTGTGCCCAAAAATCAAGTGTTGTGCACCGCTCATTCCAAGAAGGATATATATTTGGAAAAATCTAAGCCACTCACCGTCGTTGCAACTTGCAGTGGCTATTTCTACTGATCCGACCTTGGAACCGTGCAAAACATCGATCCAATTTGGAGCCAGTATCAGATATAAACAAGAAATGTGGCACACACAACCGTTGCGAAGGACGCGGTACCATGCCCGTGAAAAGCAGTACAACGATTGCCACAATTACATTAAATGTGTGGACGGCGTTGAGGTAGAGGAGCTCACTTGCCATTGGGATAACTACGATTATTTACAAAGAATGCTGTGACGGACGTATTTGTGAACATTCATAATATGTGTGCTTACAAATATATTTCAATTTATATATAAACATTATACTTCTTGCATTTTAAAAACGCGCAGTCAAAAATAATTAAGTTGTATGAAGTTGTTGCGCTATTTCATTGCAAATGACATGCTTAGAATGAAGATGCTTTACCAACTCTTACTCTAACTAGTATGTTCTTAACATTTTGATTTTTCGCGCCAAACATAAAAAAATAGAATTCAAAAACTACTTGGTATCGATAGACAAACCTATTGATATTTTACAACACTCTCTAGAGCAATCTATATATATTGTTGATACTTTGCCTCTTTACTTGACAAAAGCCGCAAATGTAATTGTTTCAGTTGTAAATCAAAAAAGCATCTGAATCATTTTTAACAGGAAACGAAAGAATAATTAATAGCTAAGTTAGTTTTGAATGTTTTCAATGTTAAGTTTACACTGTTATTGAACCCTGTGTTAAATTTCGTGTCTGTTAAGTTTCAATCCATACGCTGCCGATTACAGCAAAATATTTCTGCTTCTTTCGGTACACTACATGATAAAAGACGTCGCTCGTCGCAAGTTTGTTTTTGCAATGATAAATTAAAAACAGTTCAAATCAACAAAAATAAATGTGCCAAAATCAGTAGCGACTGTACGTGAGGATAAAGAAACATAAAATGTGTAAAACCAACCCGTGTTAAGCATTTATCGTATCATTTTTGTTTTTCGGCTTCAGTTTCGATTTTATATTATAAAATGTAAGTTCTCAAACAAGGAAGCGAATCGCGTTTCGATCAGCAGCTCAGTTTTTTTTTTTTTTTTTTTTTTTTTAATTTGTATCAATTCAGCTACAACTCTGGCATGAAGCCTACTCAGTCCGGTGGTAGCAGCACCAGTGCCGGCAAAATGAGCGAACCCATCGAGTATGTTACTCTGATTAGCGACGATTCGGACGGGGAGCCGTCGCCCAAGCGCAACGCGTCTGCGGGCGGTGGCCAGACGAAGGCAAAGTTTGACGATGACTCGAACGACACACCGGCCACCAGTGACGAGCGTCGCACCAGCCGGCGCAACAAGCCCAAAGTCGACTACACGAATAAGCCGACAACTGCCAGTGCCGTGGAGAGTGCGTCGTACGAAAAGTGCAGCTCTGGCTCATCCGGAAGTAGCACCGGACCATCGGACAAACGCAGCCAATTGCACGTTGAGCTGCGTTCACGCAAGTCGGAGACGGCGGTTCATCAGACCGCAAACACGGGCACGCGCGGCGCCCTTCCAAAGGAGACGGTAAATGGCACCAATGGAGAAGCGCGTGATGCCAGCACGCCGACGGTACTTGTCGGGCAGGAGGGTGCCGTCTTTCAGTCCCGCCTGCCCTTCAGCAAAATGACACCCAACGAGGAGGCTTGCTTTCCCGACATTAGCCGTTCGGGCATACTGGGACATCGGGTTTTCCTCAACATACGCAACAGTCTGCTGCACATGTGGGTGGATAATCCCAAGATGCAGTTGACCTTTGATAATGCGCTCAAACGGCTGCCGCCACCATTCGACAGCGATCCGAATCTGGTGAGGCGTGTGCACTCGTTTCTGGAACGGCATGGCTTCATCAACTTTGGCATCTTCAAGCGGCTATGCCCCATACCCAGCAAGAAGCTGGGCAAGGTGATCGTTATTGGCGCCGGCATTTCTGGCCTGGCCGTGGGCCAACAACTGCAACAGTTTGGCATGGACGTCATTGTGCTGGAAGCGAGAGATCGTGTTGGCGGTCGCATTGCCACATTTCGCAAGAATAGCTATATAGCCGATCTTGGCGCCATGGTGGTAACGGGCGTTTACGGCAATCCAATGACAATTCTCAGCAAACAGATTGGAATGGACCTAGTTCCTATTCAGCAGACGTGTCCGCTTTACGGTCCCGATGGCAAGCCGGTGCCCAAAGAGAAGGATGACGTAATCGAGCGCGAGTTTAATCGCCTGCTCGAATCGGCTAGCTATCTATCGCATCGTCTGGACTTCAATTACGCCGGTAATAATCCCGTGTCGTTGGGCGACGCGCTGGAATGGATCATCAATATGCAGGACAAGGCCGTGCAAGAGAAACGTGCTGCACACATGCACGAGATTATAACCGCACAAACGCAAATCATCGAGCATCGGAAACAGCTCAAGAGCATTCTACAGAAGATTGCGACGCTCAAGTCTGAGCTCCAGGCGTTAGTGAAGCAGCGCCTACCAAAAGGCGGCCAGAGCGAAACTAGTTATGCGTGTCAGGAATACACAATACGCACCACCCAAATCAAGCTAGAGGACACTATCAATGTGGAAAAAGAGCTGCGCAATGAGGGCCATAAAATGGAGATCAAGCTCCAAGAACTGGAGCAAAATGGACCCAGGTTGGTACTGTGACCAAATCCGATTTGGCAATAGAAATATTCAAGTTTCTGGAAATTCATATTATATTTGATGTACGCAGCGAGGTTTATCTCTCCTCACGTGACCGTCTGATACTTGATTGGCACTTTGCCAATCTGGAATTTGCCAATGCAACGCGCTTGGATAACCTTTCGCTGAAGCACTGGGATCAGGATGATGACTTTGAGTTTATTGGGCACCATACGACAGTGCGCAATGGCTACTCCTGCGTACCCGTTGCCCTCACCGAGAACATTGACATAAGGCTGAATAGTGCCGTCAAGGAAATCAAGTACAATAACAACGGCGTAGAAATTGTCGCTGAAAATCTGAAAACTTCAAACTCGCTTATGACATACAAAGCCGATTTGGCTGTCTGTACGCTTACCCTCGGTGTTCTAAAAGTTGCCGTCACGCAGGATGACGCGCAGCACGCGAACACCGTGAAATTTGATCCACCACTGCCAGATTGGAAGCAGCAAGCGATACGCCGCTTGGGATTTGGCAATCTCAATAAGGTGGTGCTCTGTTTTGATCGTATATTCTGGGATCCCAATGCGAATCTCTTTGGCCATGTGGGCAGTACCACTGCCAGTCGTGGTGAGTATGAGATAATACTTTCACTTAACGCATTTCACACTTAAAAACTATTTGGATATTCACTTTTTAGGGGAAATGTTTCTGTTCTGGAGCATCAGCTCGTCGCCGGTTTTGTTGGCCCTTGTTGCTGGTATGGCTGCGAACATAGTTGAGAGTGTTACGGATGACATCATCATCGGACGTTGCATGTCCGTTCTGAAGAACATTTTTGGCAACACATCTGTGCCGCAGCCCAAGGAGACGGTCGTCACCCGGTGGCGCAGCGATCAATGGGCTCGTGGATCGTATAGTTATGTATCTGTGGGCTCCTCAGGCAGCGACTATGATCTTCTGGCCGCACCGGTCATCCCACCCACCAGCTTTGAGCCACATTTCAGCAAAGAGGCTGAAGAACTACCTCGACTTTTCTTTGCCGGCGAGCACACGATACGCAACTATCCGGCAACTGTGCACGGCGCATATTTGAGCGGGCTACGTGAGGCTGGCCGCATTGCCGATTACTTTTTGGGCTATCCGGAAGGTACACCGCCGGACATTGGGTATTCCGTCACGGAAGCGGCCAATTCGGTTTCAGTGGGCAACGTTGTTAAGCTGCGTGACCTTTCGCCACGACTTAGCGACTCACCCGTGTCTAAGAAGTCTGAGGAGAATTCAAACATTGTCGATTCGGCAGAATTGCAGTAAATTCTGTAATTTTTTTTTTTTATTTAGTTACATGAGCCACAATCGAAGACTCAATTTAGAAATGCAAATATGTCCAATATATATGTTTGTATATACAGATTTTTGGTAAGATAATTACAACTTCATTTACTATTCGCATTCGGACTCTTTGAAATTGTCAAAGTTGATAATAACCTGCTTTTGCGTTGGGTGATGTTGCTTGTAAGCGATGCCAACAGCATTGAGCATCCGCTTGGAGGCTTGATAAATAGGTTCATTCTTATCGGTTATATAGTATATTTCTTTAATGCCGGATTGAATTATCAATTTCGTGCACTCATTGCAAGGAAAGAGGGTTGTGTAGAGTCGAGTATCGTCTAGATTAGTGCTATTGCTATTAAGAATAGCGTTGGCTTCAGCGTGTACCACATACGTAAGTTTATTCTCTAATATGTTATCTTTTGATTTTGTCCACGGAAACTCGTCGTCGCTGCAGTTTCTCGGAAATCCATTGTAACCAATAGCTACAATTCGTTTATGCTTATCCACAATGCATGCGCCAACCTGTGTTTCGGGATCCTTGCTCCGCTTCGATGAGAGAATGGCAGTGGCCATGAAGTAATCATCCCATTGTAAGTAATTCTGACGCTTTTGACTCTTGGCGCTGCCAGCAATATTTGGCGCCTCCTCTGTATCCACACTCAATTCCTCGGCCATGACACTGGTTATAAAATCAAAAAATGTGCGAAAGGGAAACAATAGTAGAATAACAAACAGATTGTGATTTAATGAAATGGCAGTTAAATTGACAACATTATCTTAAGACGGTTCTTTCTTATTTAATATTGGTTTTCGTCATTGCCTTTCCAGGGGATCTTCATCGATAACTCTCTGGTTGCATGCTCGCAGCTATCGATAGGCTCTTGTTTGTATACACAGATTTTCGGTAGATCATTTGGAATTGTAAATGTTAATAACAATGTTTTGCTTTGGGACATGTTGCTTGTAAACGATGCCGACAGCATTGAGCATCCGCTTGGCAGCTTGATACTTGAGTGTATACTTATCGCTTATGTAGTATATTTCTTTGATGCCCGTTTGAATTATTAATTTCGTGCACTCATTACAAGGAAAGAGAGTTGTGTAGAGTCGCGTATCGTCTAGATTAGTGCTATTGCTATTAAGAATAGCGTTGGCTTCAGCGTGTACCACATACGTGTGTTTGCTCTCGAATAAGTTATGTTTGGATTTTTGCCACGGAAACTCGTCGTCGCTGCAGTTTCTCGGAAATCCATTGTAACCAATACCCACAACACGATTATGCTTATCCACAATGCATGCGCCAACCTGTGTTTCGGGATCCTTGCTCCGCTTCGATGAGAGAATGGCAGTGGCCATGAAGTAATCGTCTTCCCACTCTAAGTAACGGGTTTGGCTCTTTGGCATCTTTGAGCTGCCAGCAATATCTGCCGCTTCTTCTCTATCCACACTTAATCTCTTGGACATGACACTGAAAATAGTCATAAACTCAAATAGTGAGAAAAGGAAATAGTAGAATTGCAAACATACATATATGTGTATATGGTATTTTATTCATTATCAACATTTTAGAGGCAAAATGAAAGAATTTAATACATATTTATTATAATTGGAATTTACAGAAAATACTTTTTTTATCCGAATTTAAATATTCAAATCAGTGTTTGATTAGGTGCATTAATTAGGGTTCTTTTATTTCAGGCGCTTTTCTGCAGTTGAATGGGATTCTGCTTGAGATGCAGGTAAATTGATCGCATACGTGAGACGTCTTTGCCTGACTTGTTGACCTTAGGATTGAAGTCGCACAGCTTGGCAATGCGCTCCCACTCGGTTCCAGGCTCAATAGCACCGTTTTCCAACGAGGCCGCTTGTATTTCGGCGTTGCGCGACGACAGTTTTGTTTTAGAAATGGATTCCTCAATCTGGCGCAGCCAGTCGTCTAGCTCCTTCTTGGACTGCTGACGCAGTTCTTCCTTTTTGCGCTCCTCTTCAATATCCTTTTCCTCAAGTCGCTGCTTCTGTTCCTCACGCCACTTGCGGATTTTCTCGGGCTCTTCACGAGATGGCGGCGGTCCTGAGATGCCAACTGGTTCGTTCGACTCGCTGCCGATCACTTCGAAGCTGCCAGTTGATGATTCGAGTCCTCCTCCAGCAGGAGCAGATAGTTCGTTGCCTAGTTCAGCCCCAGTGCTGATCAAGCCCCCGAGCAGACCATCGTCAGTAGTTGGGGCCACAGATGCATTTGTTGCCGAGCCACCGGTTATTTCCGCTTCAAGATCCCCAAGAACCGATTGTTCGCGGGCCAAAAACTCTGCCGCTGGATCGACTTCCTCTTTGGCAGCGAAATCGTCACCAAAATCCATATTGTGCTCTAGAAAACTTGACATGCAGACACGATTACAGTTAATGGGCGTATATTTTTTTTCACTTACACGTAGAATGTGTTAATATCAAAATAATTGCAATGACGAATTATATTTAATGGAAACGTAAGTACTTACCTTTTTGATTAATAGGAAATCTTTTTTATTTCTAGTTTTTACTTTCAGTTTTTTTCGATGGCAAATTATAACATACGTAGTTTTCTTTTTCTTTTGTATAAAAACTTTTGCAGAAATGAGTAAACGACAGTCACTAAAAGCGATAACAAGTTATCGATACTATCACATCGTTATTTCAGGGCTGGTACGCTTAGCGTTATTTACTCTACTCGTCACACGTAATTTGAAAGTATTATTTACTCTACTCGTTACAACACATTACATTCTCATTCACGCCTTTTCGATTGTTGTGTGATTGAGTCAGCGCACACACGTCGTATACTTATTCTCTCAATTCATTTTGATCATTGTTGATTCGAAATTCATTTTCGTTCACGAAGTGAAAAGAGTATATTGGGTTTTTGCAATGTCTCTCCGTATGCCGCTTTTGAAGCTGGAGACTTGAAATTTTGGATAACGATACAGATTAAGTGTTCAAGATTTTGGGGTGCGCCCACTGGGGCTGTAGCAAACCGATAACACCAAAAGCAGCAAATCGATAAAATTCACAATTTTAACGGTAGAGTTGCCAAACTTGTATGTAGAAAACTGCTAACCTCTTCCAAAGATTAAAACCCTGATACCCTGCCCCCAAATCATGAAACCCTATATCTCTCACAGTTTGAGAGCTGGATTTCCCACATTTAGAAATAGATAACTGGTAAAGATCGGTCCAAAAATTTTGGCAACGTCCCCCTGCAGCCACCCCACAGTTTTGAGATAGAGTCCCCATATTTGGAAGGAAGATAACTTTCCCCCCTTAAAGATTGGGGGCGAAACTTTTTCCGTCCACGCCCACTCCCGCCTCCAAATTTGGCAGTTTTCGCATGACCTCGATAAATTGAGCTAATAAATTTCCGCCACGCCCAAAAGAAAAACGCAAATGTTCTAAAATGATAATAATTAAGACCTTGAACGATTGTAACGGAGTCGGTAACGCCCGACTGCAGCGTTTTTTGTTTTCATATTCACTGGTGAATAACCGGATCGTTCGTATAATATAGATCTATGTATACATAAATATTATAATTATTCACGTTATACATATTTGCTGTATTTGTAAACAGCTTTTGTTTGAAGAACTTGAAAATAATGTGGACTATATTAACTTTACTTACAAAGCAAATTAAAAATTAAGAACACCTCGACAAAATTCAAAAATAAAAACCGTAATTCGCAGTAGAGATCTGCTTTGCTTCACTGACAACTTAAGTTTATTAGAATGAATTCGAACTGAATTGCATTTAATGAATGAGAGGAACACGTGTCTGTAGTTTGACTGCATCTGGCATTCTGTGAGATACGATACAATGAATTAGTGTTGCAGACAATATGAACAATATGTTGCATAGCCTAGGGCAGCCGAACTACTCAAATAATAGAATGTCATTTTTTGTTCCACTTTTGCACAAAACAAGCTGCAAAATATTTTGTATTCCAAAGAGTCGCAATGTTGAAACGGGGAAAGTACTCAAAAGTTGATAAACTTGTTCTAGCTTTTGTTTCCGATAACACTGAGTAAGCGCACACTTTTATTCAAACTTTTTCGGCGTCGCATACTATTTCTCTTAATTCTATTTGAACATTGTTGGTTCGAAACTAATTTTTTTCATATTAACTGGTCAATAACTATACATTTTACAACACTCGTTCGTACTTAGAATATGGATTTATGGACTAGGGATGGCAAAATATTGATAGTGGACACCATCGAAAGCTAAAACTATCGGCACCAACGAGACTATCGCAAAGGTGTATACTAAAAGAAATAAGAATATGAAAACAATGATAATCCATACTAAAATATTTTAAAAATATTTTAGATGACGATGTTTCTGTTTAAAAACAGTAGTATGTTCACGTTTTTAGGATTCAACAGTCCTTTTCGCAGAAATTATTTCCGCCGTTTTGCTGAACATACATTGAATTCCATACATTGGACGATCCATTTTTTCTGGGGTTGCACTTTCTTTCAGTCAGATTAATCTAATTGTAAATATGTTAAGTATTTGTTTACTGTATTTTCGGCGGTTCACCCGGTGTACTCCTACAAACACATATGGCATTGAGCACTCCATACTTTCGTATGTGTACAAAATCACCTCATTGGAAGCTTAATTTTTCAATAACTTACCAATCTTGCGCTTCAAAAACTTCTCTATTTCTAATTCCGAACGCTTGTGTACACCACTAATCTAATAATACGAAATATATAAATTTGTATTTTAAATTTCAAATTTTCTAACATTTTTTGCTTATTTTGCTCAAGCACAAAGTCTCTAGAAATGTTAAATTTTGCCGGCCGCCGGCCGATGGTGGTCCGAAACAATCGATGTTCGGCTATTTTACAATTGTGAATTGTATCGATAGCGCTATCGATTTTTTTGCCAACACTACTATGCGCAAACATACATAAACATAGCATTTATTCGCGTTCCACGATTTTTTTAAGATTTCCAAGTAGCTTTTACTTAAAGAACTTTAAAAAAAATCGGACTGTATAAGCTTTACTTACCAAGCAAATGAAAAATTGAGAACACGACATAATTCACAAATTAAACCTTAATACTCAGGCTAACAGAAGCACACGAATTTCATTGAACTGATTCACGTGTGCATTGTTCAAATGAACAATTGTTCATTTGTACTTGAGCGGCCATTTTGGAGATTGTTTCACCCACAAAAAAGTTATGCAGCCCAATTGTAGTAGTTTACAAAATAAATTTACTTAAAATTGCAACGTAAAAAGACAAGTGCATAATCAAAGCTGAATATAATGATGGTCCATCGAAGTGTGAACCTGACGAAGCAGTAAAACGACGCAAGTTGCCTGCCAGTGACTATCTCTCAACGCACGCACGCACACATGTATGTATGTACATGCATACATATACTTTAAGCATACATACATACATAAGTATGTACATGTTAAAAGTGGTCAAAGGAAATATTAACTGATGTACAAACCTACACGCATACATACATATGAACTATGTGAATGCATTCAAAAATATTGTAAAATTGATGAATTAATTTAAAAAAGTGTCTGACTTTAATAGCCAAAACACGCCAAATTGTGCGCGGCATATTCATATCATTGTATGTATGTGTAGTCGTATGTATGTGTGAATGTGTATGAATATCGAGGTATCTGCGAAAAATGCACTTGTCGCGAGGGCTGCATAAAACCAAACTGTATTTATGCACACTCAAAACATATTTAAAAATCAAAATTAACCTTAGTGCAGCAACATGAATATTATATTGATCATTTAAGAGATGCCATACAATACAAAAATACGAACTTAGGCATGTACTTGTGTATGTATGTGTGCCTCTATTTGGTGTCGCGCAGACCGTGTCTGTACTTGCAGCCCTGGAGTCTGCATTTTATGTTTATTCCACTCGGAAATGAATCAAAATAAAATTAACACTACAAATGTTTCTAGCTCAAGCACCCCACATGGATCCCAACTCCAGCCCCTGGTCTTACGCCTACAACCGCATCGTACCCGGCTCTGCCGGCAGCACGGGCAGCACAGCGGAGGACTTTCAGCATCCGCATTTAGCGACCATTACAGCAGCGAGCCTCGCCAGCTTCAATGCGGCTGCAGCAAGCGGCGGCAGTTTTGTGCCACCGTCGCCGATTGGCAGCTACAATCCAGTATTCCAGCAGATATATCATCATGCGGCCGCAGCCAGTGTGCAGCCGAAGCCGGCGCATTATGCCTCGTCGACGGTCAACACGCCGCACCGACAGCTGCAGCAGCTGCAGCTGCCCACCACGCTGGACAAGCAGCTGAGCACCTTTCAAAATCAAGCCGCCGTAGCGTCCGTCTCCTCTGCCGCTGCGGCCGCCGCAGCTGCAGCCGCGGCCGTCAATAATGTGGCCTCTAACTACTACGGCGAGAACTCATCATCCAGCGGTGCCTCACCCTCGCCCACAACGGTCGCATTAACCTCAACATCGCTAACGTGGAATACACCCAACATGATATCCAACACGTTCCTTGCCATGCAGCAGCAACAGCAGCAGGCCCAACAGCAGCAGCAACAGCAGCAGCAGCAACAAGCGCAACAGCAACTGAACCTGGTGGCTGACAAAGTGGTGAGTATCAAATGTAAATGTTTCAACCAAATTTAACACCGCGTTGCAGATTATGGCCGTGGCCGGGAGCTGCAAGGGGCTCAGTATGTGTGTGTGTGCTTGTGTGTTTCGGTATCTTCCTGTAAGCAAACACTTAATGCATACTAATCCATTAATAATAATTAATATATGGGCAGGTTTTGCGAGCTAGATTTGCACTGAATCTATTACTAAAGGATTGTGATTTATTTAGGAAAATAATTTTAAATTACATTTTTATTATTGATAGGAATTTAGAAAAAAAAAAGTTTTCTCCCTTTATGCCCAATTTATTCCTTGTTCTGCTTTTGGCTAAAGTTAATTAAATTAACGTTTTTTGACTCTGGTGCACATGTAATAATATTTATTAAAATTTCGGTATTTGCTGGGCCCCTTTTGACGCTCCCTCGATATACCCTTGAAGTACTAACTCTGCTTAGACTATGCCTCGACTTATGCCTAACTGTCTATGTATGCACACATATGTATACTATATGTAACAAAATTCGAACAAAACAATTTCCGTTTCCATCAAATTTATGTACAAAAAACAAAAATCAACCTGCCAACCAATCTTCCACGGCTTTCTACCACTACAACAACATCGAATCTGTAGCAAATCAAACAAGAAAACACACAACAAACAAAGGCGCAAATCAAAGCTTACAACGAACTAATATACTTGACACAATTGCAACAACAACAACATCATCAGCAGCAGCAGCAGCAGCAGCAACAACAACAGCAACAACAGCAGCAGCAGCAGCAAGAACAGCTCCAACATGAGATTGCAGAGGTCGAAACATACTACACCATAGATGGGCAGAAGCTGAAGCTGGCGCGCAAGGATCAGCAGGCGATACACATCGAACAGCAGAATGCGAGTCCCGCCTATGCAGCGCAGTACGCGAGTCCCGCATTGAGCTCAGCGGACGGATCGCCTATAACGAATTTACACACGGTCGATGTGGGCGGATCACCGCAGGTGATTGTCTATAAGACAACAGCCCCGGTGGCAGCGTCGGCAGCAGCGACTGGGTCGCCGGTGTCGCGACGCAACGTGATGAACGTGGCAGGCGCAGGTTCGTCTGCAGCGCCAACAGTCGCCTACTCATCTGTGATACAAAGCACACTGCAACAGCAACAGCAGCACCTACAGCAGCAGCAGCAACAGCAGCAGCACTGCTGGACGAAACCGGAGGATGGGCAGCAAGAGATTAAGAGCGAATTGCAGCTGCACGTCAAGCAAGAGCATCGGCAGCTGGATTATGCCAATGATGCAGCTGGCGGCGCAGACAGCAGCGAGAATCTTGTATTTAACCTGCCGCCAGGTCTGGAGATAAAGCAAACGTTCTATCAGCCGACGGTTGTCGATGTAGATTCAGGCGCATCAGTCGTCGCTCTGCAACAGGCACAGGCCGTGGTGCAGGAGCATCTGCTCCAACAGCAGCAGCAGCAGCAGCAACAACAGCAGCAGCAGCAACAGAGTGCGGCTAGCTCGCCGCAAGGCAGGCGGCAGCATGTTGTGGCTAATATGATATTGTCACCAGGGACTTCGAGCAGCTTAGCGTCACAGATTCAAACAGTGCCAAAGGTTTGTATTTCATTTGTATGTATTTATTTTCGTATAATTTTTTCCGTTCGTTTTGTTGCTATTGTTTTTTAAGTTTGTTTTGCTTATGCTTTGTTTTTATTTCGCTGTGTGTTTTGTTTTTATGCTCAGTTTGCTTAACGGCTGTTATACTGCATATGTGTAATCGACTTCAAAAGGCAGAACTAGTTCTTTATCGAACCGATTATAGCCATGTGTATAACAACGTACCAATTTGAACACTATGTAGGTACATACATATGTACATCTGATAAAGAAACTACTGCTATTAGCATTTGTTTTGTCTGAATATGTACTTACACACAAACCGCATTAATGGTTACATACTTGAACTCTTTCAACATCTGTTATATTTTCTGTACTAATTGTTATTGTTTACAATTTGGTGGCGGTCTTTTTCGTTTTTATTTGATTCAATTTTATTTGTTTTCTACTTATGAATACATACACGTACGTTCTGTTTAAACTGTTCAATTATAGCAATCATAGCTAATATTGTTTTGTTGGCAAAAATCTTGTGGTCAATTTGAAACTGTGACGTGACGTTGTTGAGGAAGTTTTATGTGATATTTGTCATACATTTTCAAAAAATATATATTCCAAATGAAACTTGAATAAATAACCAATTGACAGCAACAAATTAACTGTTGTGTTAATCAAAGTCTATCATTACTTTCATTTCCAGGAGGATGTAAAGCCGCCACCGAAGCCAGCAAAGACGCCGCGTAAACGACAGCCGAAGAAGACGCTCATTCCGAGTAGCGAATATAGCACCGTTCGCAGTCCGCAGGAATCCCAGCACCACCAGTTGCAGCAGCAGCAACAGCAGCAGCACAATCAGCAGCAACAGCAGCAGCAGCAAAACACGTATTACGATTTTAATAGCAAGTGGAATACGCCGCTCAAAACGGAGAACAATGCGGCGTCTGTGTCCCCAGCGACAACCATTAACATACCCACATATCCGCAGCAGAGCCAGCAACATCAACAGTCCTCCCAACAGCAGCAGCAACAGCATTTGCCTCAGCCCGCACACCTGCAATCATCGCAGGCGCAGTCGCACCTAACGCAGCTTGCCCAGTACTATCCAGCGTTTCCGCAACCTATTGCATCCCAGTATACGGCGTGTATGCAGCAACAGCAGCAACAGCAACAGCAACAGCAACAACAACAGCAGCAGCAGCAACAGGTCTACACGCAACAGCAGCAACAACAACAGCAAGTGTATACGCAGCAACTTCAGCACCAACAGCAACAACAACAACAGCAGCAGCAACAACAACAGCAGCAGCACCAGCAGGAGAAAGTGGAGGCTGTGCAGCAGCAAGAGGAGGATACGGCAGCTGCCGCTGCTGCCACCGAGGCAAGCAATAAAGTCATTGTGCCAAACATTGAGGAGGAACTGGACTTCTTAGCCGATGCAAACAGTGCGCCCAAACAGGGTTACGCGAATTCGCTCACGACCAATGGGCGCAACACGAACTCCTCGACAAACAACACAAACTTTGGCATACGTAATCCCAACAAAACGCCTTCACCGGAGCCGCCTTCTTCCACAACGCATGACTGCAGCAATAATGGCATAACTCCGGCTACCACAACAGCACTCTGCACATCCGGCACGACGTCGACGTCATACAGCCCAGCCGCACCGAAGCCGGTTAGTGTGGGCACATCGATAGGGGAGCGGAAAACCCAGTTTATGGACAGCTATCTCAAGTTTCTTCAAGGCGATCGCGATGATGATCCGCCGCCCGTTGTGAAGCCTTCGCGTAAGCTTAATTATCCACGTGCTCCCTACAAGCGCAAAGGCAAAGCCGGTGCTGGAGATGAGGCGTCCACGTCGCAACAAACAGCAGCAGGTACAGCAAGCGCAGACAACCAGACGGCGCAGAATCTGGCCGGACTCGTCGGAGACGATGGGCATCGCATCAAAATACTCTCACAAACTCAAATACTGCCGAAAAAGAGGCCGCATGCACAAATGGTGGCGGCGGCAGCTGCCGCAGCAGCAGCCGCTGAGTCAACATCTACCTCTGTCATACAGCATCCCGCTGCCGATCCGACGACGTCCTCGTTTCGGCCATATGCCCAGCAGCAACAGGAGTCGCCTGGGCTGGGCAGCGCACAGCATTTCGTGCAACAGCATTGCGCGCAGTTGGGTTCAGGTGTTGGTGGAAGCGGGAGCGGCAGTCAAGGTATGTTACTTGACCAACAGCATAATTCCAATAAGCACTCTACTATCGCAACTACTTCTGCGCCATGCAACAACAATTACAACAACAACAACAACAACCACCATCACACACCCGCCGCAGATGCGCCAATGGCGGCAGCCACCATCAACACTGCAGTTAGCGTGGCAGCACCAGCTGCGCCGAATCCTCATCACCTTATTAATCTGATTTGGCCGTGGC
Source organism: Drosophila nigromelanica (assembly GCA_004149465.1). Classification (NCBI taxonomy): domain Eukaryota; kingdom Metazoa; phylum Arthropoda; class Insecta; order Diptera; family Drosophilidae; genus Drosophila; species Drosophila nigromelanica. The sequence continues at coordinate 47,232 of SCDS01000357.1, forward strand.
AGCATTAGTCGCGATTAGTGACCAACCACATCGCATCCATGTGACTCGACAGACGAGACAGACAACGAACCTTAAACCAGAGACATGGACACTGTGCATATGTAAAAAAAAAACCGAAAACATAAACTTAACTTTTAAAAAATTGTTATAATGCCGAACCGCAAGAGCAAAAAACAAAAGCATAAAAAAAGTATAAGTATTTTTGAGATGGAATACCGAGAACAAATATTATTAATTTAAAAACAAAGAAAGAAAAAAATCATCAAAAAATAAAAACTTGTATTTTTATTATTTACTTGTGAGACGACGAACGGCTGCAGCGGCAGTGTCGTCGATGGCTTTTCGGCAGTGGGTTTATGTTGTTTGTTGACTGACGTAGTTGTTGTTCCGCGTTTGGCATGATCGCCATCTCGATAGCCGTTTCGCCCTCCACCACATTGATGCTTGCTAACCACTTTTGTGCTCTTCACAGACCCTTTAAATTTGCCGCCACGTCGGGAGCAATGCTCCCGCAAGGCCAAGGAGAGCAGCATGCACGCGCTTCTCTTGAATACATCAACAATTGGGGAGGGCGGCGCGGTTGGTGAGCCCGAGGAGTTCACTGACTCGGACACGGATCCCGTTTGGACGCCACAGGAGGAAGATGTAAGTGTTTTTAGCTTGCTCGTCCGTTCGTCGTTTGTAATCCATTCCTTACCCATAAAATATATATCAAACAGAGTGACGACGGCGGCAAGGGCTATGGCAAGCGCAAAGTGGCGCGACGCATCAAGGGAACACCGCGCAAGAACACATATTGTCAGCCAGCAACGCATTTGCAGCAACACCAGCAGTTGCAACAACTGCAGGCGTCACAGCAGCAGCCACAACTACATGTCCCCAGCGATGGCTATAATCCGCAGCAGGATCTGCAAGGTGGGGCGGATGTTAGTTATGGCGGTGCATCATCGGGTACCCAAGCCACTGCTGAGAACTTTAAAGTAGGTCCACATGCGCTTCAATATTCTTAAATATTAGCTGGTTAATTAACACCAAACACCCACCGCCAATTACCAACTAAAATTTTATTTTGTTTAACTCTTGCACAGACCGGAGACTTTATCGTTTTGCGTTCGGATTTGGTGAACGACTGGCCAACCATTTGGCAAGTGGACTCCAAATGTATATTGCAAAAGTACGAGCCATTTCGGCAGAACGGCAAGACTTTTTACCGCAACATGTCCAAGGTAAATAGCTATGTTAACATCTGGTCTATCGAGATCCTAAATATGCGCTATATTTCCTTATAGTATGCTTCGTGGAATTTAGAAACCAAGAAACTCTACCTCAAAGCACCTGTTCGCATACAGCTGCAATCTCACACTGAGACAATTGTGGAGTTTATGCGCTCCGAGTTGTTGGCCGACGATACTGAGCAGTTTATTGAAAAGATAATGGAGGATTTTCTATCGTATCGGGACAATTTTGAAATTTATATACAAACAATGATATCGCAGGCGCTGGACCCAAGTTTTTTCTCGGAAATAACGCGTGAGAAAGGTTCGTTTATATATTTTAATTATCATTTAGATAACTTTCTTTACTTCCTAAATTTCAGACGATTACTTTTTGGGTAGTGTGCGTGTAATAGACAACATCATGGACAATTGCAAACGGAAACTGTTGGCCATTACGCCGTGGACACGCAGCATTATATCGTCAATTGAGACGTGGCCCAAGTGTCACGTTTTCTCCGAGTGGGTGCAAAACAATTTGACACAAAAGAACTGCGCTGGCTGCCATCAACCTGGCATCGCGGTTCGTTTTCTACTCTTTGGGGAGCCCTATAATCCAAACACCATGCAGACCATATCTGCAGATGCACGAATCGTATACGAGAAGGTAAAGAACTCTTGTTACCCTAATATTGTAGTCTTACCTTACCTTATTCCACTTTCGTTTCAGGACATTGTTTTATGTCGCATTTGTGCTGCGCGTGCAGATCTCTTCCACAAGATTGCGCATGAGAAGTTCAATTTGTTTATTAATTGTTCCCAGCGTGTAACAGAGCAGCAACAACAGTTTCCCGGCAAGACCTCAACGGAAATACTTAACGATCTGTTGGCCGAACCCAATTGGATCGATGAGGTTAGATAACTTTATCAATTTAGATTTGTCATTTTTAATTTAAATAATTTAATTTCGTTTTAATAGCTATTTCGTAACATGCGCAACTGTTGGGCTGAGGTTGAGAGCTTGGAGCGGCAAAAGCGTTTTCGCGAGGTTATGCAGTAGATATATATAGCAGTATAAGGCATTGTATACTTACTGGAGGTTGACCTGGAGCTGCTTGAAAATGCACTAATGTATACAAAAACGCTGCAATAAACTCAATGAGTTGTTAAATGTAATCATAACGATAATCTTAAGTTGTGCTTACCTAATTTAAGTGTAGGTTTTTCGTATTGCATATCGCATTCTTCTTTTGTTTGCGATCCAATAAAGCCATATATTGTGCAGATCGCATAAACATGCTGTGTTAGAGTGTTTATGCTGCGACTGGTTGTAGCTACATATAAAACTTATGTATATATTATATATATGATGTATATGTTTTTAGTGCGACACTGTCAGTAACTATCTCATAAGTTTAAATCAGTGCAAATCCAATTTTAAAAAATATTAGTTGCATACCATATAATTCTTTAAGTTATTTTTTTTCCATGCATGAGAAAACGCATGTTTACACATCCAACATTGATGTAGAATCGTTATAAGTAAGCGCACTAGAAACTATTTGTAATACATTTAGTGTAAATGGTTGAAACAATAGACAAAGACACTGCGTAGAATTTATAGTTTGCGGCCTTTTATTTTTAATGTCCATGACCGAAGTTATTATTTTAAGTTTTTATATCTAGTTACATATTAAATGTACATTTCTTTTGCTCTAAAGCTCATTCAACAAATGAAATAAATTGCTTGTAAATAAATAAATATATTAATAAATAAATGATTATGCTGTAAAACTTCTAAAAATATTATCATTGATGCACGGTCGAGTTAAGCTATATATCAGTCTCTTAAAAATATGTTATATAACAGGGTACCACCAAGTCGAGCACTTTCCATCAAATCCTCCAACTGACTGGCTTTTAAGCTACTATTTGCCCTTTGTTCTCGTTCGTGCCCAGTTTGCATGGACGCCATGGCATGGTCACACATAATAACCGGCCGGGCGGTTGGCTTGTGGCCTTGACAAATCGCTTGGTCGCGCCCTCATTTCGAATTTGTTGCTTAATTCTACGTAAACTAAAGTCCACTTCTACGCTAACAGAATTTAGCATTGATGACGTTGCAGAAGGCACTTTTTTTCTATTTTCTATGAATACAAATGTATAAATGCACCTATTTGCATCATCATTCGCGTTCGTTGGCTTTTTCCGAATGATGACTAGGGATATACTCTATCAAATGGCCAACAAATATTTATTTTGTATAGTTTTATTTTTCGGAAAACAACGATTACTTTATTTATTCTTTATATAAAGAACCCAACGAACAAACAATCTAATAAAAAAATTTGTTGAGAATCTTACTTTAGGTGACATCCTGCATGCAGTTTTGTGGTGCCCCATTGAGTCATACTTGTTACTCAATGGTGGTACCCTAATCCACGCGGACTGACTAATTACTTAACGTATACGTGTATATTTATGGTAAACAGCTTTTTTAATAACTGCTTTTTTGTTTAATTGCTATGAAATTAACAGTACACATGACATGCGAAAACACAAAGCAATTTCTGCTCGCTAATTGGAGTTTTGAGAAGGGATGGGGAGGTTTAAATAAAAACAATCAAAATACATCTATCTTTAAATCTTCTTTGCAGACTTATTTGTTATGCAAATCGCTAAAATTTAAATAATTTTCCGCCTATTAACTTCAAATTATACACTGCAAAAGGCGCGAAGCTTGGCCCAAGGGTCCTTTGAAAGCGAAGCTAGGCTAAAAAGATGGTAAAGTTCGGCTGTACAGATAGATATATATATATGTATGTCAAATGTCAGCTTCTTTGTATACTTTTTTAACTGCTGCATTATCTGTAGATATGTATGTGCAATCCACAAAGGAGTGAAGAGCATTTGCGTCGAGGATTTAGATAATCACCTAGAACAGGGTGTGGCTCTTCACCCCAACATTGTCCTTCAAAACAGAGTCAAACGCAAAAAAAGGAAAACAAAAACCAAAAAAAAAAAAAAAAAATTTAAATGGAATTGCAGAAAACAAAAAATAACTCCAAATGTTATGCTAAGAAATTCCTGAGGGCTGTGTGAAATGAGAGTGAAAGTGCGTGGAACGCGCAGCCTCCGAACCGAGAAGGGGCAGCCAAGCGGCGGCAAGCAAACCGTCAGCTGATTTTGGTAACGATTTTTGTTTTCTTTCATTTTCGCAATAACTGCGCCGTCGCTGGCAACATCGACTAAAAGGATTTCCGTGCTTTCAGCTCATTTCAGTTCGTATCGGTATTCCATACAAGACGGAACGGAACGGAACGGCGAGCCACGAACGCTTCAGAGAAACAAGCATATATAAGCAAAATTGGCATTGCTGTTGCACTCAGATATTTCGTGCTATTTCAGAACCGTAACCGTAACATTGGCGCTATGTGTGCTGTGTGTGTGCGCAACTATTGCTGGGCTCGCATCAGTTTTCGGTGTGGCTTCTTTTAATGGTTTGCCGCCTTTATGTGTGTTCCCTCCTCTGTTATGGTCGTCGATGTACCTATCTGCCATTTGCTGGCGCAACAAAATTCGTGTTAACGTCTGTATGGATGCCCACATACAACCATAAAGACATCAATATATACGTACATGTGTAACTTTATTTTTACGGCCATCAATTCGGAACATAAAGATGAATCTACGCGTTTCATTCTATCACAATCTCTTCCTCGAAGGTATACCTACATTAAATTTACATACGTATATCTGCATGCATATAAATGCGTTTATTCAATGCTCGACATTGACATTTGTTTATACTTGTATCTTGTGCATTTGTTTCAAATTAAGATCCTGGCTGGAAGTTCAAGTGGACAAAAGATTTGTTTGCTTTCGCTCTGTTTAAGTCAAATTTTTACTTGAATATCTGTGGGACAAGAATTTAAATTAAAACACTTGGTAATCATGAGTGAAAATATATTTGTATCTATACTGTCTACATATGTATAAATATAAATCAAAACAAAACAACTGAGAATGTCTCCGGCTGAGAGTGTTCGACTGGGAGATATGCTGTACAAATATACACAGACAGATCTTACAGACTATCCCAAAATAAACTTAGTATACGTGTTTAATTCTGTTAGTTGCTTAACTGCCATAATCTCTGAAATGAATGCATTTCAAAAATATGTATTTAGTTAGACTAAATTCTAATATACGCTATTTGACTAGTACAGGGTATTCAAAATGCCGGCAGTCTGCCCAAATGTCACGCGGCAATGTATTTCATTATAGAACAACAGAAATGTTCTCAATTTGTAGATGGGAGATATTTCAGTACAAATTCATAAATAGCAAATTTGGAATTTCGTGCGACCAGTTGTCTTTATAATTTTGTTCTATACTCTGAATCCATTGAAATTGGCTAAAAAGGGTATAATGATTTTGTGCAAACGTATGTAACATGCAGAAGGAGACATCTGTGACCCCGTTAATATAATAGATATTCTTGGTCAGCATCAATAGCCTAGTCCATCTAGCCATGTCCGTTTATCTATCCGTCCGTCCGTCCGTTCCCCGTGTATTGGTCACTGTCTTAAGATACGACTAATGTGAACAACTTTGAAAAATATGGATTAATGGACAGGTGCAGAAGGGATTTTTAACGTAATGAATTTGGTACCACGGGTGAGCAGAAGCCTGGAACCTGGCTTGACTTCCTCTGTCCGTCCGTCCGTCCATCTGTATGTTCGCGTTTATCTCAGAAACTTACGAAGTTAAAGATCTCAAGTTTTCGAGTATAGACACGACAGACGATCATCGCGCGGTCAAGTTTATGTCAAATGATCGATAATATATGCGTATTTTGTAAAATATGCATTTGGACATTCGTGCTCTATTTATAGATTGTGATATATACATTTTCTTGGAATTGTATTGTGGTGTATGCATTTAGTTTGGAAGTTATTCAGTTGTCAATTTTCTAAGTTGTGTGCTAAGGCCTTGGGAATGAATGTGACGTCAGCTCGCAGCTGGGTTCAGGGTATCTCCTAGTCGGGCACTCCCGACTAGATAATTCTTACTTGTGTTGTCTTATTTTTTGGCCAAATCAGCTTTGTTAATTTAAAAAAGGCTTGCCCCTCGGTCGCTATCAAAAAATCGTTAAGCTTGCCAAATCTTGGTCTCTGTATCGCTGGAATTTTTCTACATATTTGCTGATTATCTGACAGAGGATGTCATTAGCCAATCTGTCCTCTTTGCCCTCTTTTGCTTAGAATCAAAAGACGGAATATGACCTAATGATTTGGGTAATTGAAATAAATTGTTTCGGTACTTTTATTTGCTGGCTAAAAGCAAAGTTGTGCCAGTTAATTAGAACAAATGGTAGCGATATTTGGTTAACTTTGCTGTGGCTATAAGCGAATTTGGGACATTGAAATAACTGCACAGAGAATTATAATATTTCCTAGTACCATCAAAGATTACGACCATGAATTTACCCAAAATACAAAAAAAAAAACAAGAAGAGGAAATTGTGGAAACCATCAAGTACGGAAAGAAATACGACCACGTTGAGTATTGTTGAAGCAATTCCCCACGGTTAATAAAAAGCGCTGCTCATAAACAGCATCCAATTTCAGTTTTATTACTTTGCGTGTTTTCCACTCGAAAGTATAACGCGAATTTCGAATCGATTTTGTGCGTTTTTTTCGCATTTCCATTTTATTAGGAAACTTGAAACACGTATAGGACAAGAGGCAGCCAATTAAAAAGAAACTTATAAATGAGTCTGCAGATTAGGAAAGATTACCGTGTTTTGGCAGACGGCAGATAGCAGATGACAGACAGGACGCGTCGCAACGTGACGAAAACTTCCTTGAACACCACCTGAACGCCACCTGAAAGACGGGACAGGTGTTAGCAGGGAGTACTTATCGATCGACCCTCGTGTTAAGACTTAAGCGCGTAAATTTTCCAAAAAAAACAAAACAAAAAAAAAAGAAAAAATAATCTTATTTACAAATTGAAAATTAATTTAGAAACATTTTCACTTTGTACAAATTGAATTTTGATAAAAGTTTCGCAGGCACTTGCCGCTTGCCACATGCCGCATGCCACTTTTGACGCCATTTTCGACACGATTTATGCGCGTTGTGGTGCTCGTTACCCAAGGAGCCAATAAGCCACGCTGCGGGTTTCCTCATTTCACGTTACTTGTTACTTTGTTGCAGGTTACTGCCGTGCCAAGGTTAAGACAGCTTTGCTTCCCTTCACCTCACCTTAAGACGGTGTATAGATTGATGTCCTCAGCAGTCCTGAAGTTTTCCCAAAGTGTATACTCAATTTAAATTTGATTACGTTTCCCAGCTTTTCAATTGTTTCTGGCTGCTCTCTTCGGATCAAATTATTAGCTGTTGCCGTGCTTGACAGCGTTCAAAATGCCTTTGTCACGAGCAGATATTAATTAACACCGAGACGCCCCAACTATAGCAATATTCATAAATAGGTGAACGATAGTCGCTTCAGGGGCTTTGAGGATATTATGCTTGTTTTCGCTTTGGCATTTTTATTTTATTTTTTCTGTTTGGGTTTATTCATTATTCACTCAACCGCACAGTTAGCAGATTTCCGCCAACGAACACTAGAAAAATGGCTGTAGTATTTATGTTCACATACATATATGCACATATATGTATATACCTACATATATACACGAATATCTATGCTAAATAAACTGGATGGTTATTTCCATTCTAACATCATCCTGGACTTACCCATAATTGAATATACATAATAAATGTGTTATTAAATGATTGCTTTAGCTTTCACATTCTCCGTTGTTTTTTAGTTAATCGCCAGTCTATAATACACAAGTAACATGATAAGGAAACTAAATTGCACTCTAGGCAGCCGACAACACAAAAGACAGTGCCAACAAACATAAACAGGACACACCCGACCGCGGGCGAGGGACGGACGGAGCGACGACGCATTTTCCGGCCGAGCATGGGCGAATCATATTACGTTGCGCGGCAGCCGACAGACGGTGGTACATGGTGCTAAAACAAGAGCCCAGGCAAACAGGCACTCGTGCATGTGGCATGACTACAAGAGCGTACCCATACGACGGCGAGTTGTTTGTGGAGCTGCAATTAGGACGGACGGTGCCGGAGGGCGATGACAATAGGTGCGCCCAGTCGACCTGTTAGTGGGCTCTCGTACACGGCAGCGGTGTTTTAAGTTACACAACATCCACGCCACGGTCGGAGGTTAGCCGGACTGTCCGGACTTGGCCAGCCGACGCCAAAGCCAAAGCCAAAGCCAAAGCCAACGCTACAGCCAACATGTTGCGCAGTTGTGTGTGCCTGCAACGAGCAGGCGGAGGCAAGCGACGCAGCTCCTCCGTGGAAGACGCCTCGTCGTGTCGGTCGTCGGAAATAGAGCGTGTCGGTGCCAGCATGCAGACGACCACACTGGGATCCAATGGCCAGCCGCAAACGCTGCCTCCGCAAACAAACACGCGCGCCTCCAGTCTACTGCAATTATTCCACAGGAAAGGTTGGTGCAAGCACTTCCGCAAGCCGCTCCGAGGCATGAGTGCAACGCGGGCCGAGAAAAGTGAGTATCCTTTATCAATTATGTACGTACGCGAGAATTATTTAGATTCCGAAGGTGTTTGAGCATCAACATATTCTAGCACTTACTCGAAATTTAATTACATCCATTTTGTTTGTTGTAAACATACAAATGGTCTTTTTTTTCGAAAAAATCAAAAATAATTTAATTTCAAAAATTCATATAATTTAAATGTAGAATCGATCTAAATGAAAAATCATAATCAAAATGCCATCAAACGTGAAAATCGGTTTAGTTTTGACAAAGCTACAGGAGTTTGAGATATAGAAGCTATGGATCCGAAGGTTTTACTGGTAAAAATTGTTGTCCATTTTAGCATGATTTTTGACAAAAAATTGGACCCCGCCAGAATCAACTTTAATGTGGTTTTTCATACTATTTGTAACCACTAAAATCGATTAAAAGTATAAATTTGGAAATCTAAATTTTGAAATAACATTTTTCTTTTGAAAATGAGTAAGGGTGGAGAATATGATGTTATTCCAAAAAAAAAATCAAAAAAAAATGTATATTTAATTTATGCATATATTTTAAATGCAGATTTTATTTAGAGGACAAATCATGATGAAATTGCCATCAAACATGCAAATCAGTTCACTTTTGACAAAGTTATGGAACCGAAATATGGGAGCTATAGATCCGTTAGTTCATAGGGTTTACGGAGTCAGTTTTTAAAATGCTATCTGCCAGGGCTTTTTAATACAATTTCCGTGTATTGATTTGCGGTTGCTGAGCTAGCAGCAACCAAAACTTTAAACAAACTTGATCTGGTCGTGTGGTAAAAGAGAACCGACACACGCCAAAGAGGAACTAAGTGGACTACTTATTTCACCACTCAACAATAAAACGAAACAACAAAAAATACTATTGCCGGCCATCGCCACCCTCCAGCCCCAACCCCATTCAACCTTATTTTTCCAAGTTGGGTCAGCCCCGTTGTCGCCTCGATGCCAGTGGTTGCGGTCGTGTGTATTGTGTTACAATTTGTGCTACAAACGAATTAAGCAGGCGACGACGACGACGACGAGGGCCAAAACGCCCCATCCACCGATTGACCGCTACACTGTTGTTGTCCAAAGTGGGGCACAAATCGAGTGGACCGACGCTTTTAATGCCCATGCATGTGTGTATGTATGTATGTATGCGAGTGCATGTATCGGCAAATACAGGTGCGTGGTGCTACTGACACAGACAGCCGAGGGTTACAATAGAGAACCACTAGAAAACCACAGAAAAACGTTGCACGCTGCTTCGGTCGCAGTCTTGTATTTGGTTTCGCGTGTTCAACAAAGAAAATGGAGCTCCTAATTCGGAAATAATTGATTTTACAAGGCACTGCAATAGCTACACAAAATTAATGTGAAATAATTGTAAAACTTAAAACAGCTGTGTGCCAGCTATTAAATCAGCGTCAAATTTCATTAGACAATATTCGTGCCAACTAGGTGACTCATTTAATGGACGACGAACCATAAAAAAGAAAGTCAAAGCGAAGTTGAAAAGTATGCAATGAAATTTAGAGCAGCACTTCATTGCTTAAAACAATATTGCTAATTGTGCACAATATTGATAGAGTGACAGAAACTACAAGGACGACAAGGACTATCTTATACTCGGAGCACACACTTATATAACATAATAATGGATGAGCGCGGCAAGTAATAATATTATTGCAATTATGTGACAGACATAATATATACATATATATATATCATAGTATAGTAAGTATTCCAGCCCTAACGATAAAGCAATCAGTCAATCGGCCTGGTCGCTCTTCCTTCGCCAACCTGGCTGCTTATGCAAAGCTTATTACACTTATTTTTATGTGCAGGGTAAAGTTAGTTAGGTTGTTTCCCAGTTCAGACTTATAAATAGTTTTTTTTAGAATAATCTTGAGCTTAATACTTAATTGGTTATTTCATTTATTTATTTAACTCTAATTGTAAATATTTCTCTTTATTGTAAATTTATAGCAATGTTTAAATTGAATATTTTTGCAGCAATCAGAGCGGCCATATTTATCCAAAAATGGTATCGACGACATCAGGCAAGGCAGGAGATGCGAAAGCGCTGCAATTGGCAGATCTTTCAAAACGTCGAGTATGCCAGCGAACAGGACCAGGCTGAGGTAAGTTGTATATATCAATATATATATATGTACATATATATATATATATATATATATATATATATAAATATGTATTCGAACTGCCTGCGTTAATGTTTGCATTTGTTATGATTCAAAAGTCGATAGGTCCAAAATGAAATGAGCTTAAACAAATACATACAAACATATACGTGTGGGCAATTCTTGTAAAACAAGAATTTTGTATAAGATTCAGTGGAATTTAATTTCATTTGTATTTACAGCTGTACAAGTTCTTCAATGACCTTATCAAGCACATGCCCCAGGCCGTCGAGGCTGGAAATAAATGTCAAACATCACAACAAAGTGGGTTCCAATAAACAATGATTTTGTTTTTACACCTTCTGTGATTATCTGCTTTTTTTTATTTATAATTAGGCTCCGTTTTGGAGAAAGATGCGGTTTTATACGAGGAAGCTAGCGAAATGTCGCGTATACAAATTGAAATACCCATACAGAAAAGCCACATAGATCTCATGATTGATATATTCCGCAAAAAAAGGGTATGTCGATGGCGACTTCCCTTTTCACTGGCAAACAATTCAAATTTATTCAATACAGGGAAATCGCCTACATCCGAAATATGTGTGTCTGATATTGCGGGAAGCTGCAAAATCGCTCAAGCAAATGCCAAATTTGTGGATGGTTTCGACGGCTGTGTCCCAACAAGTCACCATTTGTGGGGATCTCCACGGCAAACTCGACGACCTGCTGGTTGTACTCTACAAGGTAATTATTGAAATTGTTGCTACGACTCATGTTTAAAAGATAATTTGATGATTCACTTGCAGAACGGACTTCCTTCCGCTAGTAATCCGTATGTCTTCAATGGCGACTTTGTCGATAGGGGCAAGCGGGGGCTGGAGGTGCTGCTGTTGCTGCTGTCCCTCTATTTGGCATTTCCAAATTCTGTGTTCTTGAATCGCGGTAATCACGAGGATAGCGTCATGAATGCCCGATACGGCTTCATACGTGAGGTGGAGGGCAAGTATCCAGTGAGTAAACAGCTTTTCAATTATGCATTTATAAATGACACAAATACCGCTCTTTCAGCGCAATCACAAACGATTGCTATTGTTAATTGATGAGGTTTATCGTTGGCTTCCACTGGGCTCTATTCTGAATAACCGCGTGCTAATTGTACACGGTGGCTTCTCAGATACTACGAACCTGGACCTAATCAAAAGCATTGACAGAGGAAAGGTACATCTGCCTGTCATCTCCCAGAAATACATAATAATAGCGTTCTTATAACCTTTTATCTGCAGTACGTATCCATTTTGCGGCCACCTCTCATGGATGGCGAGGCTCTGGACAAGGCAGAGTGGCAACAGGTACAGTGAACCCCCTGGATAATCGCTAGAGTGGTTATTCAAATTGCATGTTCGCAGATTTTCGACATCATGTGGAGCGATCCGCAGGCCTCGCAGGGCTGCAAACCAAACATGCTGCGGGGCGCCGGCGTTTGGTTTGGTCCGGACACAACTGAAGCATTTTTGAAACGCCATCGACTGAGCTACGTGATCCGCTCGCACGAGTGCAAGCCAAATGGACACGAGTTCATGCATGACAACAAGGTGACCCCCAATCAGATATCTAAAAGTGTCTGGTTATTTAAACTATCGTTGCACCCTCCTCGCAGATCATCACCATATTCTCGGCCTCGAACTACTATGCCATGGGCTCGAATAAAGGCGCCTATATGCGCCTGAACAATCAGCTGGTGCCGCACTTCGTCCAGTATATCTCGGCGGCCTCGCAGACCAAGGAGCTATCGTTCAAGCAACGCATGGGCATCGTCGAGTGCGCCGCCTTGAAGGAGCTGGCTGTGCGGATGCGTGATCATCGGGACGAGCTGGAGACGGAGTTCAAGAAATACGATCCGGATGATAGTGGCTGCATCACCATCGCAAAGTGGTGCTACGTTATGGAGAATGTCACCAAGCTGGGTCTGCCCTGGCGACTGCTGCGCGACAAACTGGCACCCGGCACCGACAGCCAGAGTGTGAACTATGTCAGAACATTGGATCTGCTGGACACGGATGTCATTGTAAGTAGTACTTGAGTTCACGAGCTCACGAGTTTCAATGGCATCACCCACAGATGGAGGCTGAGGCAGATGGTACGTCAGTTATGGACGCTTTATATGATAATAAGGCCAGCTTAGAAACCATATTCAACATCATCGATGCCGATCACTCAGGTTCAGTATTCTTGGTGTCCAGATTTGTACATGGCACATTTAATCTTTTACGTTCGTACGTCCTTAGGTGAAATAACCCTGGATGAGTTCGAGAAGGCAATTGATCTGCTGGTCACCCATATGCCAGGTGTTTATTCGAAAGATGAAATGTTGGAAAAGTGCCGTATGATGGATCTCAATGGTGATGGCAAGGTGGATCTGAATGAGTTCTTGGAGGCATTTAGATTGAGTGACTTGCACAGAAAAGAACAACAGGAGGAATACCTAAGGAAGCGTTCAACAACAAAAGCTGCTGTTTGTCTGCGACCCTCGGATTCGGTGACTAGGCTGGCCAATACAATATCACAGAATACTTTGGTAATTGAGGGGGATATCGATCCGACTGACTGTGAGGCAAAGGTTATTGAGCAACAGTAATAATTTTAATTATTCTTATTATAGTACAATGTATGCAATTATTTTTCAAAATGCAGTAAGCAGTCAGATCTAACATATTGACACATAAATATTAGTATAATTAAGTATAACATCTTGAGGAATAAGTTCCAAATTGCTAACGGGACAGGCCCGATAATATCTATGCAGTTTTTACCCCGTAACCCACAATTTAAGGCTTGTTTAAATTACAATTTATTTCGCTATTCGAAATATCGTATTATGCAAATTTGGAGTATGGCAAGGATTCGATGCTTTTGTTGAATTTCTTTTGGAGTCCTAATGCATCCAGTTCTATCTCTTAAACCTTTTTGCACAAATGTACACCGTTTATGTATTTGCTAAAAAATACGGGGTATATAAAAGTACTTTTATAAAATACGGGCATATTGAAAAAGAAAATTAGAAGGGAGTGTGGCTGATTAGATGAGCCAATATTGAATTAACTATACAATATATTATAACTAGCTCTTAACTATGCTAACGCATATTTCCAAATGATAAATATCTAAAAAGGCAAGCTAAACCATGACCATTGGGTCATACCATTCCCAGCCAATTTCTTTTTACATTGCATTAAATTACAATAAGTAATACTAATAATAATAATAATAATAACCTGATTACAAACTATCGATTGTAAGAGTTGCTTTTAATTAAAATATTCTATTTTTTTAATTACCCGAAGTACAAAAGACAAACAGATTCTCAGACAACATTTTATATGGAGCATCAGTACTTGAATATATAACAATATGCATATAGTAAAGTTGCTGTTAACCTTCACATTTTAATACTTAAACACTATATCGAATAAAAGAATTGTCTACATACATAGTTCAAGCCAAGGGATCAAAATCTAACATTAAAATTGTTTTGAAAAGCTTACCTACTACAGAAGTAATTAAATTGTTATACTTATATACATATATGCTCAGTTGGGCAATGTTATCAATATGCAAAAAAAAAATATATATACATACATATATCTATGTTAAATGCAAAATACATATATCTTTTGATAAGTCAAGTCTTTCTACATTAGCGAATTAACATAAAAAGAAATCAATTACCGATAGGCGAATATATAGCATTATAATATTAATAACCTGCACCCAATGCTCTTAAATGAATGTACTCAAATTCGGGATTTTAAAATCGCCGCGATTAGCACACGAGGAATTCATTTTATAAACATAACAATTGTAGCTTTTATCAATAATCAAACATAACGATCTGGTCCAAATAAATTTAAATGAGCTTTGCCTCATAAGGAAGTTTAATGTCAATAAATAATTATTTTCCTTCTATAAATCAAATTCTTCTTTCTTGTTTTGTTTTACTGTTATTGTTTAAGTTTTTTATTTTTATTTTTATAGACTTCTGTTTTTTCAGCGGTTTCGTAACAATCAGCTTTTGCTTGGCTTAGTTCAAAATTTCGTTCAGTAACGTCCTTCGTTCAGCAAAGAACTATGTTCGTTAACATAATGTTAAGACTTTCGCTATATAGCAAAATGCTTCTGTTAGCGCATTCGGAGCTAACAGAATTAAAAAAGTCTCATTTTTGCGCGTAACGGAAATTTGAAAAGTTTAGAGTTGCCATACTGCACTTAATTTTGGCTGATTTTCACTTATTTCTTTGTGATATTGATTGATGTTCCTTAAGTATGATTGTTCTTTAAGAAAAAAATCGCCTTTCGCTTTTAATTTGAATTTAAGTCACAAACCCACTAAGCAGTCACAAACTAATTCAGAACAATGCAAAACATAGGTCAAATCGTTGAAAAATACAGGTAGACAGTCATGTTTAGTTTATTATGTCAAGGTACAAGGTCACGAAACATACGGTTTAAGCTTCCGTATTGGAATCCACAAGTTTGGCAATAATTGAGGACAACACTTGTTGAACAGATGCAACAAGTTTGATGCCTGGCAACGGCTTGTAAACAATAAATTGGGCTCAAGTTCAGCTGTTGCATTGGCAACGCTCAATTCGATGGAATGTTTAATCGATGCTCACTCGAAGGATAAAAACAGACACATCGCACGGGAAAACCTAAGTTCAAGAATAAATTGTGAAAATTCTGCAATGTCGCGCTATAAAAACTAGAGAAAAATCGAGATACGGTGATTTATCATCGGACCGCTGATCAGGTGATCAGGACTCGCCAGCAGCATGGGAAATACGGAGAGTAATGTGACCAGTGGCGTCAAGAAACAGGCGGGAGTCTCCACTCAGGCCCTCTACAAATTTGTCAATCTCAAGGGCGGTGGCCTTCTCGTGGACATGATGAAGCGCGCCTGCCAAACCAAACAGTTCGCCGAGATTGACCATGCAATAAAAACAAAAGTGGAACCGTTTTTATATAACAAGGGCGCTGGTCGCTATTTTCCCATATCGAAGCTGGTGCTGCTGCGCAATCGGGACAGGCCACGCACCAGGCAGTTGCCCGAGATACGCGCTCTGGAGAATCCCGATGATGATTTCAATATACACGACTATTGCCCCGAGGTATCCGAGGCGGAATACATATCGAATCCCAGTGCCTATCGGTTTGTTTGCTGGGATCTGAACGTGAGTTGGATTATATAAACCTGTACAGTTGGTGGGTCCTATAGAGAAATCTGTTTTTTTTAGATGCGCGGCGCTGTTGGGGAAACTATTCTGCATCTTTGCCTGCTGAATGCCTCCTCACTGCACGCAGATCTGGCGAAGCGTCTGCTGAAGTTTTACCCCAAGCTCATCTTGGACATCTATATGAGTGATGAGTACTACGGGGAGAGCGTGCTGCACATCGCCATTGTCAACGAGGATCCGGCAATGGTCAAATATTTGCTGGATGCCAATGCCGATGTTCAGGAGCGGTGAGTTTTGGTAGCCACTGTTGCATGGCTCATTTCAAATGCTCATTTTTCAGGTGCTGCGGTGCTTTCATGTCGGCGGAGGATACCAAGGCCTCACGCACGGATTCGCCGGATCACGAGTACGTGGCACTGCAGCCGATGACCAACTACGACGGCTACGTCTATTGGGGCGAGTATCCTTTGAGCTTTGCCGCCTGCCTGTCACAGGTAAGAAAACGCCTTTTTTTTTAAATATACTCGTTTAGGAAGTAAAGTTTTACCGTCTGTCCGTCCGCCGCTTTGAAGCTAGAGATTTAAAACTTGGAATATGTATTCGTGTATATTCGCATAGTTTTCCCTGTTTCAAAGCTAAACACAACAAATTTTGCAAACAGATTACTAATGATCTTCTCTAAAGATCGATAAAAGATTTTTCTGATACGCCCACTATGGGCGTGGCAAATAGCGAAAATATATACATATTGGCCGTGGCATTTTAGAGCAAATTTGGCAGATGACCTCCGAATGTTTTATTACTGTGAACGAGTAGTCGGTTACACCCGACTGTAACGTTTTTACTTGATTTTCATATTTTACCATCGTTCAACCTATACAGGAAGAGTGCTTTAGATTGGTGCTGGCACGAGGCGCCGATCCGAACTTTCAGGATACAAATGGTAACACGGTGCTGCATATGCTGGTCATTTACGAGAAAATTGAAATGTTTGATGTGGCCTACGAGGTGGGGACCAATATACACATTCGTAATATACAAAATTTGACGCCATTGACGCTGGCAGCGAAGCTGGGACGCGTCGAGATGTTCTTCCACGTGATGAGCATCGAGCGCGAGATTTATTGGCAACTGGGGAGCATCACGTGTGCGGCATATCCGCTGCTAATGATCGACACCATTAACGAGGAGACGGGCAACATCAACAAGGACTCAGTGTTGAATTTTGTGGTCTTCGGTGATAAGCTGGAGCACTTGGAACTGCTGGATGGCGTCGTCATTGATCTGCTGAAGACCAAATGGGATACTTTCTGCAAATCGCGCTTCTACAAGCAGTTTTACATGTTTGCCTTCTACTTTCTAATATCGCTGTTCAGCTTTATTCTGCGTCCGGGTCCCGCGGCCAAGGAGGACGACGATGATGAACAGGATGTCACATCTGGAACTGCCGCCAATGGCAGCGCATCCCACGACCTGTACAGCAACGGCAGCCTGGTTCAGCACACCAAACGCGGCACGTCGAGCACCGAATACAGTTAGTTAAATCCGTCAGCTAAAGCCGTAACAATAAGAGCTGGAAATTATTTCAACTTTCAGAAACATTTTGGCTGAACTTTACGGAGTATTATGATCCCAGCGAGGTCGAGACTTTGCCCGCCTGGTGGCAAACCTATGCACAGTGTCCGCTGATGAATCTGGAATCGGATCTGGCCAAATTGCGTATTATAGCCGAGTTAATAAACTTTGTGGGCGCCATACTCTATCTGCTCGTAGCTTTGAGGGAGGCACGCTTCCTGGGCTACAAGATGTTCATCGAAAATCTGGTAAGCCCAACTATTTAACGTATCTCGTAAATAGACCTGGATAATATTTCCTTTCCCAGATGACGGCGCCGTCGCGTGTTATGTTTCTGTTCTCCTGTGCGCTGATGATGACCATACCCTGGCTGAGGGTCTCCTGCCTGACCGAAATCGATGACCATGTGACCGTTATGATAATGCTGACCACAGCACCGTATTTCCTCTTCTTTTGTCGGTGCGTAAAACACAAACTAACTGCACACGTGTAGCGAATCTGAGGACTCAACTTTGCAGAGGCTTCAAGACCGTGGGTCCTTTCGTTGTGATGATCTATCGCATGGTGATGGGAGATCTGCTGCGCTTCGTTTCCATCTACTTGGTGTTTGTGTTGGGCTTCTCGCAGGCCTTTTACATCATATTTTTGACCTTTGATAATCCGTCCACGCCCGAGGATCAGGACGCTGAATCGAATCCGATGCCCTCGCCCATGGAATCCATTGTGGCCATGTTCCTGATGTCGCTGACCAATTTCGGTGACTATTATGGCGCCATGGTCTCCACACAGCACGAATACGAGGCCAAGATACTGTTCTTTCTGTTCATGGTGATTGTCAGCGTGCTGCTGGTGAACATGCTGATTGCGATGATGGGCAACACCTACCAGAAGATAGCCGAGATACGCAACGAGTGGCAGCGCCAATGGGCACGCATTGTGCTCGTCGTGGAGCGCAGTGTGCCGCCAGCGGAGCGCCTCAAGAACTTCATGCACTACAGCCAGTCCATGTCGGATGGCAGACGCGCTCTGGTGCTGCGCTTGAACATGACTGTAAGTATATATTTTTTAGGAAACTAGTGTGAATAGAGGTTTAACCGTCAGTCGGGTTTGGCCGCAGGACGAGGAGAAGGAGGAAATGAAGGAGGTGCAGGAGATGAAGCGCATTCACCAGCGTTTCTCCAAGAAGCGACAGATGGAGCGGGAGGCGCGCGCCCATCGTCGCCAGCAGGAGTACGAGAAATTCTTTGGCACCGCACCGAAGACGGACAGCACAGAGAATAATAATTTGTGAGTCAGTTATGTGCGGACAATGAACTAGTTCAAGTTTTATTGAACGTCGAGTTTCTCTCCGTTTCCGTTTTGTTTTCTCTGTTGAGTTCTGTTGAGAATCCTGTTAAAATTTGTTCGCATTGTGCAATAAATATTTAGTCTATGAACCATTTCAACCACCACTATAGCGCTAATTTATATTCGTATCATAAAACTCGGCTTTACGACATGGCAAACAAGTATATAGGGTGCCAATCATGCACCATTTGAATGATAATAACAATTTTATTATGGACGTCTGGCCAATAAATCCAATTCAACGACTCCTTTTCAATGAGGGGGCGAGTGTTGGGTCCTCAGCATATACTACATCCGCTTATCGATTGCACAAAGGAACAGCAAAGAGACCTTGTCATTCACGTATCTGCTGCATCTTGATTACGTAATTGCAACTGTAGCAACAGATTTGCCGGGGCCCATGACACCTTCCATTGTGCCGGGCACCCTCGCAGGTTGCCAGTGCAGGCGAACAAAGGCCATTCGAGATGGCCCAAAACGATATCATGATCTATCTAGCTATCAACAGTGATCGACGGTGCGTGGGATTCCTTTTGCTTTGAAGAGATTGCTCCGCGCACCGGAAACGTTTAGTCCTTTTTGTTGTGCAAGAGAGAAAAATAGCACAAAGAGCGCTGCTAGGATTATCCCTCGACGGTATTGAAAGTGTTAAAAAGCTGCGATCTACCTCTTGAGTCTAGAATCCTTGGCTGCACAGCTTCCTAGCTTGACTTTAATTGCGTCTGAATAGAGCAATTTAGGACATGCTGTGCAAGCACAATATGCACAACAAGTTTTCATGCACTTAAAGAAAAGAGTAGTATGTTATGATTTTGGATTCTTGATTAAAATAAATATTTTTCAATATTCAAACCCGTTATCCTCGTTGTTCGCTTTCATTTACCGAATATAAATCAGTAGCAACACTTAACTTGAATTAACAACGAATTTATCTCAGTGTAGCTGCGCTGGTCAGCCGTAGCTCCTCTTGGAAAGGTTCCCACTGCAGTTGGCAGCAACAACCCTTGAACTGCGGTTGGCACAATGGGCACCACAGAGCGGCGAGCGGCGCTAATGATATGGTGACAACCCTTGCCGATCACAACAAAGGTTTAGCCATCATTTGAATATGTCACACCAAAATTCCCAGCTCCGGATTGGCTTTGGCCAGTCCTCTCTTATTGTTAGACGCTTGATTCTCGCCACTCTCTCCGGCTTTCACGGCGTAATTATAGAGTCTGGCACCGTCGACGAGGTGTCGAATTCGCTGTTAGCGACAATTTAATCACATATTTGGCCCAGGACCTTTGTTGGCCCAGCATTGTACTTGCTAATGGGGCAGCTGCCAATGGGCTTCGAATTGTTGTTGGGTGCAAACAACGCCCACTTCCTTTTGTGCGCGCGAAAAATATTTACACAGTTTTTTGTTCTGTTTCGTTTTTAGCAAGGTTCTTCAATGACCTCCCCTGAGCGTTTTCTAGTCCAAGAATAACCGTGCGAGTTCTGGCATGGCCATAAAGCTGGCTGTAAAGATCGCGATCGCGGCTTGTTAATTTCCCAGTCGTAAAATCGTGACTCGGGTAAAAACTCAAGTTCGGACTGGTCGAGAAAGTTGGCAAAGCCGTTTAATTACTCGCACACAAACATTGTAAAACAATAAAAACCGATGAGGGACGCCGTTACGTTACTTGGAAAATGGTTTATGAGATCCGTTTAGCGGCTTTCGAGGGGCGTTGCAAATGACTTTTAAATGCGGCAGTCGTGGGCCGATGATTGCTTTTTTTTTTCAATGCACGTATTTATTTATATTCCGTTCCCTTTTACTCAAACTAACTATCGCAATTGTTGTTTGGGTTTGTTCTTTTTGCTCCCCGGCGCTCACTTGACAAATCTTTGCACGGCGAACCGAACCCAAAGGAAAGTCCTTTGGGACTTTTGCTGGCGAAAGAAAAATGCAAAAAGTATTCAAATCAATGGTCCATTTAAATAAGAATTATGGCCTGGGCTCTGTCGCTGAATCCCAGGTGAACTGCCACTAGACTTGCCTCCACCCCCTGCTTCCTCCCCCCCCCCCCCCCCCCCCCCCCCCCCCCCCCCCCCCCTTCTCCCTCTTTTTTTTTTTTTTTTTTTATTACAAATTAATTTATGCAAATAAAAGCAGCCCAAAAAAAAGCTTGCAATTTATTTTGACATGTTGCTAGGGTGTGTTAGACTGTGTGTGTGTGTGTGTGTATGTGTGTGTGTGTGGAAATTGCAAGGGTTGCTTTATTCTGATTCAGATTTTGATTCGCTTGACCTTTGTTAACTCTGTTTGCGTTTCAGCTCTGGCTAAAGATGTGGGATAACGGCCAACTGCATTAAACACTCATTCTGTTGGCTATTTTTTAAAGTTTATCTAGATTTATGCCACATTTTCTGAACAGTTCATGTTCAAGGGTCTGGTATTGTCATTTGCATGCGCACTTGTGCAACATGTGTGAAATCATTCATCGATCGAGTGCAAGTTCTGTCAATATTTGTCCATTGAGATTGACATGAAATTGTGTGGAAAAGTATTTGCGTGTGGGGCATGGTGTAAAATTAACTAGAGCCTGCAAACACCTGCTATAAGGCATATATAATAGTTAAGTATATATAATAGTAAACCAAGTGTGCTAAAATTAATTTTATTTTCCCCTTGAAATACACTAATATTGAGTTTTTTATTTTAGCTTAGACTTAAAATATAATAATTATGTGTATCTCAGCTCTGCTGCTCTGCAAATTCACCTTCCATCTTGGCCCTCTCGGTTCTCGCTTTCTGCCTGTCTGAATACGCCTCGCTTTGATTGGAAACCACTTGACGTTTATTTGCGGGGGTGCTAACAAAAAACCGCAAAGTTTTAATTGAATTTCCTGAACAAAATAATGTTTTGCCACTTGAGTCTCGCGGGAGACGCTGAACAAACACAGCAGTCAGACTGACGGACGGACGGACGGACTGACTGACTGGCTGGCTGACTGATTGACTGACTAACTGATAGATTGAAGGGCGATACAAGGTACGAGGTATGCATACATACTTAAGAGCCAAATGAAATAAATTCAATTCGCAAAATCAAATCACTTGAGTGAAAATACGCAACACAATAAAAAGTTGCATTAAAAATTCAACCCAAAGGAAGCACACACACAAATAAACAAACAAATAGAAGGCGGCCAGTGGTTGGGGCAGGTTGGTGCTGGTGGTGGAGAATGAAAAGGCATTGCAAAGGCGTCGAAGCGCTTTTCCCATGGCTAAAATTCTACTTTGATCTTTGATAACATTAAGCACGCGCAATAAAACTCTTTGAGTTGCCGAATGCACCAAACCCATTTGCTAAATGAGTGAAATTAATTACAAGAAGCCACAGCAAAGTAGGAACGGAAAACTGTTGGCTGTATACTCGACTGCTGATATGCTATAAGAATTTATATATAAATTGATGAATGACACTTTATTTAGCAGATCTACCTACTAAAGACCGTTTAATGGGTATATATTAAAGCGGTTAGCAGGCTGTCAACACTTTTGGCTTAAACTTGTGGGCCTGGCGTTTGGCAGCTGCCATTGACAGGCGTGGACCTCATTTGCCTGTTGGCAACGCCCCCGCACGCCCATCGAAAACAACGTTGATGATGATGCCCCGGGGCAACCGCAGAATTTTGACACTTTTTGGGCAGCTAATTCTGTGGATTTGCAGGGCTCACGTTGACGTCGCATTCGTTCCAACTGTGCTTGTTGGTCGTAAACACACACCGTGGGATTCGGAGCCGGCGATGACGTTTCGAAGAAATCGCGCGACCGAACTGCACTTGAAAAGTCGCGCTGAGTGGGCACTTCGGGCAGCGACGTTTTGCGGGCCGAGCGACAACAAAAATTAGACGTACCAAAGCACTTGAGTAGGGGCCGGCAATTGCCAACCCCTAAGAATGACCCCCGAACAGAAATTGGTCGGCAGTATATACTACATACATATATAATTGTATATGCAAAAATTATAAAGAAATTTGCTCAAGTATTCAACGAAAAGCAGCTCTTAAGTGGCCCGTTTCGATTACATGGCAAACTTAAGATGAATTCCGCCTCATGAAGTGCCTCGGCTGCGGTTCCTCCAAGGTTCGTCATTTGCCAGCAACCCTTTTTCGCGCTGATTGAGAAATTAACGTCGTTTAGCCAAGTGGCTGATGTGGTTGTGGGATTCGATTTGGGCTTTGGGCTTTGGCCCCGCCAGGTGAACAATGCAGGACTTTTGCATATCCTGAACATTTCTTAGTTAATCTGTTATGACATCTAGTAGAGGTTGATCGGTGGCATTCGACTGGGCTCCTAATGAGCTCAAATCGAGCATGCATTATGAGTGCCATCGATATCCTACGCTCTGACAGCTCCTCAATTGCATTTGCATTGGCATTTTTCCCAGCCATTAATGGCGAGAACTTCTCACAGATTCTCACACTTAACAAAAAACTGGGGAAGTAGCTGCTAGGACTGACTTTCAGGGCGTTACATGTGGGCTTACACATGTTTCGGCCAACAGTTATTATCCTTTGCACAAATACCACAAATGGAATATTATGTGCAAAAGGTTAATTGTTTGCCGAGTCCTGTGGACGGCATTTCCATTTCCGTGTTGGCCGGAAATGCTGCATACAAAAAACACAGTCATCCAACGTAAACAAAATGCATTTATTATTGTTTTATTTATTTGTGTGTTTTTGCTATTATTTGTTGTTGTCTCTGCCAACGCTGAAACAATTTGCAGCATTGGGCAACACACACAATTCGAGTTCCGTTGAATTGCGGACAATAAATGACGACAAAAGGACGCTTCTGCAGCATGGCTGAGACAGCACAATGCGAGGACAATTGGCCAGCAGCAACGATTCGACCAGGTCAAATCAGGTGAACAAGAACGGAAGTCGCCGTGACACATGTGAACGCCCAATCCTTGGATATCCTTGCGTCTCTGATCCCTTGCTTGCTGAACTGTTTAGCCCTAATGGGATGAGCTGCAGAGTTGGTTATCGCCAGACAATTTGTTCACTTTTTTGATGCCTAACCCTGGGCAAGATTATGAGCATCAATGACACTTAATGCAATTATTTCTTAACTATAATGATTTTTATTTCTTATATATTAAATCAAATGTGCCTTAATAGTATGAAATAGCATGAACATATAATCATTATTGAAATCTCACATGATCACATCTAAGCTATGTTCGTACTAATGCCACATAAATCACAACTGCATAAAAGCGAGTAATTTTTCATTTTTCGGGCTAAAAAGAAAAAAAAGAAAAACCTTTAGATTTCGTGTGCATGCAAAATGCTCTTAACTAGAATGACACATGAAAAGCGCAAAATCTGTAAAGTAATCAAATGGACACGTACGTCTAGGAATTGTAATCAAACGCGTGTGTGTGTGTGTGTGTGTGTGTGATGTGGGGGTGCTAGGAAATGGACAGTGGGAAATTGAATATGCGAATCGAACAAAGGATCCGACGACTGCTAACTACGTGAGAAAATGTAAGTTGAACGTAACTGGAAGTGGAAAGCAGTTTTTCCGAACGCTGTGTTTGCCAGGTGCAAAGAATATGTATGATATATGCTCTAGCAAGTGAATGTGAAATATCAATTAAATTAGATACAATCTGATGTCAATGCGATTGATGAAACAATTCAATCAATTCGTAAAGTGAACACAATTTAACCTCATTCAATTGACATTAAAGTCGCGTCTTTTGCCGTTTGTTTGTCTTTATTGTGTTTATTTTTATGATCTCATTATAATCGTTGTTATTATCACATTTACTTCATTGTTCCTGAATTTAATTTAAAAATGAAAAAGCGAATTGTTTGAATTTACGTATAGCCATATAAAAAAACCTTAACCAGACCCGGAGCCCCAATTCACAATTGAAGAATTCACAATGACAACAACAACAATAGCAACAACAACAACAGATGGCAAACAATGGAACGCGCGACTCTTGGGATTTAATGTAAAAATGAGAATGAACCACAGAGAGCGAATTGAAAAAGGCAGAGAAAACGCGGACGGGTCCTCCCAAAGGGTTAGGGTTAGGCTTGCCATTATGTGTTTCATAATTATGGAACTGTTGATTCTACGTAGAATCAGTCGGAATTGAGTTCTCATAAGTACATATAACACCTGACGGCTTTGTCACTGTTTTTCCACTCACAAGAAAAATATATCAGAACGAAACGTAACTATTTTCTGGCTCCCCCCCCCCCCCCCCCCCCCCCCCTCACATCCCACACAACAAATGCCCAAAGCAACATTTGAATGCTAAATGCGAGATGCGTATGGCAAAAAGCAAAAGTCTGTCTTCCTTTCTGCCACTATCCTAGTCGGTGCTTTCTCTCTCTCTCTCTCTCTCTCTCTCTGTGTGCTGCATTGCTAAGTGAAAAGTAGAATGGATAGAAAGCAAAACGCTAGCTGAACAAAACTTTTTCCATTACACAACACATCAACATTTTTTTTCTTTCCTTTTCTATTTTTTTACTTTTTTCGGTGGACAGCACAAAGGAAACGTCGAAAGCGCTGAAAGCTTTTTATGCCCTGTAAGCAAACGAGTGAATTGGGAATATTAGTTGGAACTGTAACAAAGAAAAATATGCTTCAAATAAAACATTTTCAGTAGGATAACGATCTATAGGCAGACGCAAGATGTGAACATAAGTGTCCAAGTCATTACAAAATATTTAATATAAGTTATCCTTTTTTTATGCAGCAAGCTATAGAACGTTTTTATTTTTATTGTTATACGCATTTTGTATTGGTAATAGTTGGTCTTAAGAAATGTTCAAGATTACACGTGTGTAGATAATTTAGATATTCAAGCTATGCTACTTATTATAATTGATTATCAGCAAGGGCATGTTGTATTCCTTTAGGCAAGAAAAGCACTTCATTTTGTATGTTATTTTTTAACATTTTTGTTGCGTATTGTGTAGTCAGAAGAAGAGCTCTTTCTCTCTCTTACCTACACACCCACACACACACACTCACAATCATCGTCATGCATATAGGTACACTTTATGTACATACTTATATAAATTTGGCCAGCCATTCAGAGCGTTTTTCTCGTTCCTCGTTTTGTTATTGTGTTGTGTGGCGCATTGTGTCGCTTTTGCTTTTCCACTTTTCTTTACCAAATAAGTAAATAATTGCAGTAATATCCTTTCGAGCGCAAAAATGAAAGAAACGAACAACGGCAGAGAATGGAAAGCGTGTTTCCATGTCCTTTTCACAAACTAAAATGTGCTTTTCACACACACACACACACACACATAAACACTTATCCACACACATACATACATGGATATTTGCCCACTCATAATACACATGCGGCTTGTATATAGAACAGAGAGTTACACAGACACCCACAATGGCCAAAGCATACAAAAATTCACACCAAGGCGCCATTATGATTGGCTGAAAAGGTAAAGCCAGCGGGCCACGCACGCACACACAAACGCACACACACACACACACATACACTCTCTGAGCGTATGCGTTTTAGCTCTCACACTGCCGAAGCTCTCTTCGGACCAACAACAATACATGCCGCGGAAGTGCAGCGCCAGGCAAAACAATAACGGAAATTGTGTGCCCACTGTGTGCGAAAAATCAATGCAATTTTAGAGAGAGAAAGAGAAGGAGAGTGTAGCGTAGGAGCGCAATGCGGGAGTGCGGGTGCTCCAAATGAGGTCGCTGCCGCAGAAAAATGGGAGCAGCGCAGCCAAAAACTACTAACAAGGCGACCAGACACGAACCGAGCCGAACACAGAGCGAGCTGCTATTGTCGTTGTTGTTGCTGCTATTCAGTCATTCTATTGAACACACCCCTCAATGGGCAACAACTACAACGAACAAGGCGGCCGATATAAAGGAGCCAATGGAACAAAGCCAACAAGCAGCGTAACAATGCAGCAGCAACAGAGAGAAAACGAGCGAAAGGGAGAGCGAGCGAACGAGAGAGAGCGAGCACAACTCGGTGCTGTACGAACACAGGTATGCGAGAATAAGGCATCTCTGCTGCCATCTCGCTCTCTCACACACGCATACCTGTGCAGAGGGTTGCTGTTGCGTCCGCAGCCACTGCTGCTGCTGCTGGTGCTGAGAGAGAGAGAGAGAGCGGCCGCAGTGGGCATAACAGAAAACTGGATTTGACTGTAGTCGTGTCAGTCTCAATTATTGCGCAGACAAATCAGTCAGTGTGTAGCTGTTGAGCCGAACAGAAGCAGCAGCAAGAGCAACAGCAACTGCCAAGCACAGAAACACGCACAAACGACGTTCAAGTAAATTACAAAAAGCAAAATAAGAGACATTGTGAATACAGTGCAGTGACAAACAAGAGAACAAACAACAAGAACACAAACACAGTGCACAGCACATTATATTCGAAACAATATCAAGTGATAAACGAACATATAATGGCCACATTATCGTCACATCCCAACTACGGTTTCCATTTGGGCACTGGCCAGGGCTTGGAGCTGCCCTCCCCTGGCGACTATGCCTCCCAGGGCCTGGGCAATGCCCAGCTTAGTCCCAGCATGGACATGGATATTAAGCGCGTGTTGCATTACTCCCAAAGCGGCGGATTGGCCGCCAGTCTGGCTGCCATGGGCGGCTCACCCGGCGGTGGACCAGGCGGCGTCAGCAGTCAAGCGGCCAGCAACATGAGCCACCACATGGCGCACCACATGCACAGCGCCGTGGCCGCACAGCAAACGCTTTCGCCGAATAGCTCCATTGGCTCCGCCGGCAGCTTGGGCAGCCAGAGCAGCTTGGGCAGCAGCGGCATGGGAGGTGGCATTGGCATGGGCACACATGGCTCGGGAGCGGGCACTGGCGCCGGCAATGGCTCCATGCACAGCCTGGCCACATCGCCCGGCCAGGAGGGACACATCAAGCGTCCAATGAACGCATTTATGGTTTGGTCGCGTCTGCAGCGTCGTCAAATTGCCAAGGATAATCCTAAGATGCACAATTCCGAGATATCGAAGCGATTGGGCGCCGAATGGAAGCTGCTGGCCGAGTCGGAGAAGCGTCCGTTCATCGATGAGGCCAAGCGCCTGCGCGCACTGCACATGAAGGAACATCCGGATTACAAGTATCGTCCACGTCGCAAGCCCAAGAATCCGCTGGCCGCTGGCCCACAGGGCGCACTCCAGATGCAGGGCAACATGAACATGAACATGAATATGAACATGAACATGAACATGGCACAACAGAAATTGGGTGCAGCTGGTGCAGGTCCGGCGGGCGGTGGCTACAATCCGTTCCATCAGCTGCCGCCGTACTTTGCACCCTCGCATCATCTGGACCAGCCGTATCCGGTGCCGTATTTCACCGGCTTCGATCCGCTGGCGCTGTCCAAGCTGCATCAGAGCGCAGCGGCGAATAATCAGACGCACAAACACCTGGAGGCACAGCAGGCGTCACAGCTGCCGCCCACGTCACTGAGCAGCTTCTACTCCGGCATCTACTCGGGCATCTCGGCGCCATCGCTGTATGCTGCACACTCCGCGAACGCCGCCGCCGCCGGACTGTACACCTCATCCTCGACATCGTCGCCGGGCTCCTCGCCCGGCACCATCACCCCCAATGGCATGGACGGCTCGATGGACAGCGCCTTGAGGCGGCCGGTCCCAGTGCTATATTAGTTTGGCACTGGTGCGGCCAAAACTGTCCCAGAGTAAAGTACAATTTGCATTGTTGACGCGTTCCCAAAGTGATCCACTGGTTTTAAATCTTTAAAAGCTCTAAGTAAGCCAATTACAATCTAGTAGTTCTCAATCTCTGTATTTCTCGCCCTATCAAGCAACGCTCGCAAAAGTCTAGTACAATCTTTGCACAAGAAAGAAACCGTAAAAAACATTCCTAGCCAATAATATATTACCTAAACATAATTACGATAATGTCTATAATTTATTGTCACTAAACAAGAAAAAATACAAAACCTAATTGTAAATTAATTTTATTTAGTTTTAAGCGTGTGCTCCTTGTTGTTTTTGTCAGCACCATCCTCATATCCTAGTTACGAGTATTGTGCCCCTAACTCAAATTGTAAATATCACGTGAAATCGTTATAGACTAAAAACACACTCCAAAAACAAAAATAAAACAAACAAAAAAATCAACACACACAACATATTCATAAATGTATTATTAATTGTATTAAAAATTTAATAAAGAAGACGTTAATATTTAAGGCGCTAATTGCAAAATATTTAAAAATAATAAAAACAACATTTATTAAAATGACAAAAAAACTCAACAAATTATTCAGTCTTTTTCTTTTAATAACCTAATATTTTAGAATGAGAGACATTTTTTTTAAATTATTCATCCATATTTGTTTTGAATACAATCGTTAAAGAATTTAATTACCAATTACCAATTATTTCTACACCTGTTTATTTATCTTCAATCAATTTAATTATCGAAACATTTTTTTTTAGCTCCTTGTCCATAATTACAAATAAAGTACGACATTTTACATTTACGAGAACCTTCGCACAATTATGAGCTCTATCAATATTAACCTTGTCTCCACTTGTTTCTCATATATAAATACCAGTCAAATAAGTAAATATAATACATATTATTTAGCTTATTTTTCCACGCAGTGTTTGGTTTTTTTTTGTTATGTTGTTTGAAAACTTTAATTTGATTTGCACACAGATATATTTGAGGTATTATACAACTATTTGGCGTTGTATTAATTTCTATTGATTAATGCGCTGTTTATTTTGCGCCTCGGTCAACAATGATCTAGGGTATATGAGATGCAAACAAAGGTTGCGAGAGCCAAAGAGGGTATGGTCATCTGCTATGTGGGGCCTTTGTTCGGGCCCAACGGGGGGCTGGGCCATTGAAATTTTAGACGGTAAACAGATCCACAGCGCTCTAGCAAAGAAATCAACGAGTTTTCAGTCATTTTTTCATACATTTTTTTCTATCTTAACTTGTAATAATAATAAGAATAATTGCGGTCATTAATAAATCCACTGGCATTGTTTTTCACTTTATACAATTTGGGTTTGTTTTGTTTTGTTTTTTTTTTTGTGATCTGAGAGGGTGTTTGTGAGTATGTGTGTCTGTAAAATGTGTTAAAATATCAAATATTTATTATTGTTGTTATTGTAGGTATTGTTGTTTCAACAGCGGTTTCTCCATTCTCATTTCGTTCTCCTATCGATATAAATTTCACAAATATTTACTTTGCATTGACGTGATATTGAATAATTATATAAAGAATGACTTTTAGGTTAAGCTGCTGGTTTAAATCCGAACAAAAGGGTTGGAAAGGTTCCAAAGGAAAAGGTATCAAGTTATAGATAGGCTAGTTAAGGGATTATACTAATGAATAATATAGATATTGGAACAGTCTAAATAAGATAATGATTTAACTGTTCGTAAAATCGTTGTCTATAAAGATAAAAACCTAACTTAGCATCTTTGATTAAGATCTTATACCATATAAGATTACCGGAAGTCTATCGTTCTACTAGGCTTTTTAGCTTATTTAATCTTAACTAGTCCCTAGCATATCCGCATAATCTTTTACAAAGCCAGCAATTTTATTTTCAGCTCTTCAGTTTAACAATATCTTCAATTTTATGGCTGGCTTCGATCCCGGTCCCCGTCCGTACCTACTATATAGCCCCGATTCTGCGATTTGTGTACGAAAATAATTTCGCGAAACAAAGGACGATGACAAAAACAAATCGCAGTTATATTTTCTTTTTTACGACTTTATTGGCGGATTAGCGTCGCCGTCGCCGGAAAGCAAAAGGAGTGTGCAATGTGGCGGGATTGTGAGGTGTTTTATTTCTTCATTTTTGCTTTTTTGTTTTACCTGCATTTCGGGACCCGGATTAACCACAGAGACGGGCGTCGCGACCTCATTGCTGGCTGGTGTCTGATTTTCGTCGTTTTTCCAAAGTGTTTTGTTTTGTTTGTCGCCTTTTTTAAGCGAAACGCTAATCCGGCGGATTAGCGAGCCGGATTAGCATAAAGGTGATACAATTCGCTACAATTATTGCCGCGAGGTCGAAGGCAACATATCGTTTTTACATGGAAGGTTAGATGCCATAAAAGCAACGACAACGGCAATGACAACATCCAAGACCAAAATGCAAAGGGGTCAAGAAGCAGTTGGCGTTGGCGGGTTCTTGTTGTCGTTGTCGTTGTTGCGTAGCAGGAGGTGGATAAGAAGTCGGGGTAGTACTTCTGTCGCCAGTCCAGTGTCCTTCGTCTGGTTTTACAGTCTAATTTGTGGGTGGTGGCTTTTGTCAAACTGTTTCACATTTTCCTTTGCACAGGGGATGGTTGTCTATACACTAGACAACAAAATTATGATAATTATATTTCTTTTGCGCAGACTCTATTAAGTAAAACTAAGTAAATACAAGAGTTTTTTAATTTAGAACAAGTCTAATGATTATATAAAATTTAATATGGAAGATTATAATATTTTATAATATATATTTTTAACGTTATATTGAGTTATAATATTTGATTTAACAATATCATATATCTTAAAAAAATTTAAATTTGTTATATCAATTAGCTAATTTTCTCTGATCAATAATTGTGAAAAAGTTGTGTTGTTTAGTGTGATTTGTGCGCTGTTAACTCGCGTTTCAGCCTGGACGTGAAACATATTGTTGGGGGTGGCGCGTGGTTGACAAGTAGCAAAGCGTGGCGGCTTTTAAGTGCTAGTTTGACATTTTTTGCCGCAGTCGTTGTCGCTGTTGATGTTGTTGTTGTTGTTGTTGTTGGTTTTGTTGTTGTTATGGGCAACCGAGCTAACCAACCAGACCGTCAATAAGTCGCAGCTAACAATTAATTAAAAGCCTCTACACACAGCGCACTTAGGCAAATGAGCAGCCGAGCGTTGAGCGGCCCATGAGGCGTATGCGCGATGTCAACTGGGACATAATTTGTCAGGGCGCGTCAAAGCAAATGGCAAATGCAGCGGGAAACTGCAGCAGCAGCATCAACATCAGCTTCAGCTTCAGCGGAGGCTGCCAAAAGGATAACAGCGATTCGTCAGCTCAGGAGACTCGAGACGCGCTCTCGAGTGTTGTCAACAGCGTCATTAACATGGCACGACGCCAAATGGAAATTAAATGATGATAAATTTGCAACACGACTCGACTGATTTGCGTGTGGCAGCAACAGCAACAGCAACAGCGGCAGCGGCAGCCAGCAGGCAGGCACTCGCAGGAGCCTCGTCCGTGGCATTTGCATAATAAGCAACGGAAACTGCGAGGCGCATTCAGTTGAACAAAATTTGATTAGGTGCGAGACATTTCATTTGTCAAGCCAAAGCAGAAGCGACCTGGCGACAGCCACAACGACAGCGACAGCGACAGCGTCAACATCAAAATCAACTGTGGACACCGCTGTGGCTCGTTGTGGTTGTGGCACAACCCTCTGCGGCGCTTGACATCGATTGATGAGCTTACACTGGACGCCCATGTGGTGCTCATTGAGTGCCAAAACACTTACGCCCGACCGACGATCCGGGGATCTTTTAAGCAGGGGGCGGCGATCATTGGCAAGCAAAAGTGTGGCCATTGAATTAAATCAAAAATAATAATTTGAAGCTTTAAATATTGAATGTTGTTCACAATTCGTGGAACTTTATTTCAAAATATCAATATGGAAAAGTTATAGATAGGAAAAGCTCTGCGCGCTACACCGGATAAGGGGTTAAGGCTGCTGGCGGGTGTCCAGTGTTCACATGACAATGGCTGCAGGGGATTTGAGGCGCGCTGCTTCCTGTCTTCATGGATCTCCACGTGCGCGTTGCATTAGGCGGAACGCCTGCCGCTAAGCCTGCTGCTGGGTGGGCCGCCCATTGTCGGTGGACAGTGCGCATCTTCTAGCGGCAGCATCCTTAGCTTCATCCTGGGCGGCGATAAATGCGGCTGTCTAATGCATTATTGTTCCTGTCCAGTGCGATGATGTGGACGGGCAGCAGGAACAAGGCGGCCTGGCTTTATGGAATTTCATAACTGCTCTCGAGCGTAATTTGTTTCCTGTTTACGCGCAGCAGGACATTTCGCATCCGTGTGCGCATTGGCGTATAAATTATTGCCCAAATCATAAGCTAACCACCACCGGATCACCATATACCCGTCGCAGCCATATAGCCATGTGACCCGCACCCCGGTACCCCAGACTCAAGTGTTTGCCCATTAATTTCGCTGGCTAGGGTGGCGGCTTCTATGCTGTTCGCTGCAAATATTTGCATAAATTTGTAATAATTTTATCGTCAATTTGTATTTTATTAGCGTGTTTCGAGCCACTCAACTATGCGAACCACCCAACTCGCACCCCACCACCCGCTCACTGGCCATTCATTGTCTAAGTAGCTCTCATCGTTTTTGTCTGGCTTTGATTTGTGGTGCTCATCTGCCAACCACGAGGTGGCTGCGGTGCTTGCGGGTGCCTCATAACGATTATTTCATTTCTTTTTACAAATATTTTTTATTAATTTGTTAAAAATTTGTCACTTTGCCATTGTTTGGTTGGATTTCAAAGGCTCTTTGATGTTGATAAAGATGAGTGGATTTTTTTTTGAAAATAAATTATATGAATTGGTCCCAAGTTATTTAAGTTAAAACGAGATGTTTCTGTATTTTTTTCTGAGCAAAAGGATGATTTTTGGAACACTACAAAAAGGGTTCTAGACCTTCTGATAATCCTTTATTTTATCAACATCGAACAAAGAAATTTGGCATTTAATTCTGGTTAGGAACATAATAGCAGGAAATGGACCTAATAGGTTGTTGCTTCTGCTGCGATTTAGGCACGCTTTAAAGAGCCCCGAGCATTGGTGGAGTGAGAGAGAAAGCGAGAGCTGTCCGAGAACTCCGATCCACAGCTGCGGCTCCATCGGAACGGCGTGTGCTGACAATCAAAACAACTGGCACAATGCGAGTTCTCGTACTCGGCTACGGAGACGGCAAACAGAGCTTAACAACTGGCAATTGTTGATTGTGGAATCCCCTCCAGATCCGAGCTATTATGACATAATTAACTCCTCGTTTACTCGACTGGCGATTACATAACGCAGTTGGGAATCGTTCGGGCACGCGAAGCTGCCGGGGATTACGCACAATACAAACTGTTTACATTTTTGGCAACAAAACGGAAATGCAGGCTCTAAACTGCTTACAGTGCTGGCCAAACAAATAACCCGTACGCCAAACGGCCCAAATAGCCACTGGACACGAGACAGACGGAGACGGAGACGGAGGCGAAGGGACCGAGACTGGGACTGGGACCGGGACCGGGAACACATCGTCTGACAATGGGCAAAGACCGTTTCGATTTTGAGCGCCAGCTGCTGTTGGGACGACAATCCAAAAAGAAAGCAGATAGAAAGCAATGGAAACACAAATAGTAACAGAAATAGAAATAGTTTTTATTGATAACTGGGTTGCTGGTTTGATCTCCTCAATGGGTTAAACGCCACAGCTGTTGTAACTGTTGTAACTGGCAATAGCTTAGGGATTATAACTGTATGCGAGCGACCAACAACCTATTGGAGCCGGCCAAATCTCAGCCCAAGACCAGAACAACAATGAAACAGATCGAATAGAAAGAATACTGCGGCTCGGTCCACAGACAGAGCTGCAGACGGAGCCCACATAATTGTTGCCCATTGTTGCTCACTAATAATATTTAATAACATTTTGGCGTTAAGTTGGCGAACAGAGAGTTCCCCCCGCCAACCTCATCCATACCTTGACGAATCGTAAACAAAGCAAAATTTGAGTAATCAGCTTCATTCAAAAAACGTGTAGCAAAAGACACTGGGACTAGTTAAATAAAAGACACAAGCCGAAAAGATGAGCTATGCTATGTGAAAATTAAGATACCCTTCCAATAGTGCAAATTTTTTGATATATCGTATATAAATAAAATCTGAAATATATATATCTCAACTGTTCTTTATTTATCTGTATTATATTCAAACTGGTTAAACGTGTATTTATACGAGTGTTTTGTTATGGAAATTCGTACATTCAACAATCAAATATTAATTTAACTTTTTGTTGCATCTCATAAACATAATTCATAAAACAAATTTAGTCAGTTTAGTATTTAAATATGTGCCAAAAGTATATGAATGAACATTGCTCTAAGCTCCACTCAAAGAAGAGAATTTAAAAATATGAAACATTTTTATATTTTTACTTCCCACCACTCGGAGCAGCGCTGAGGTGAATGGGGCACTTGTCGAGGATGGGAAACGGGGTGGGGTCAGGGGTAGCCGACACTCGGTGTTCCAAGCTCTTCACGGACAACAAAAGCGCTTAAATGAAACAAAGCAATCGGACAATGGGCGCGCATTATTTTCTAATTTATCGGCATTGTGCTAGTGCCGGGGTTTCGGTTTGGGATCGGCTTCTCGGGTTTTCAGGTGAGGTACATTCGGCGTTTCTTGACCAAAAAACGAATATTGTTGTGTTGTTGCTGTAGATTGTTTTCATTATTGATTTAAACAAATCGAACAGCGAAACAAGTGAAGAGCAGTCGGCATCGCTATTAATGCGCTTTTAATGAAGTAATAACAACAACGATGACGATGACGGTGACGGTGACGGTGACGATGCCCCAGAGGCATTCACAAGGTTCATTCATTAGCGTCGCTCTTTTGGCCAACATTTCGAGGCACTTGGTAACTGTACAATCCCCACTATCCAGGTACGCAATTAACGCTAATCTCACCGAACTGATCGCAGCTACAATCGCTGCTATTAATTGCATTTTGTCACAACAAATTATAAACATAAAACACAAAAACCAACAAAAAAAAATTGGCTAGTTGCATTCTGACACGCCATGGGCTGGGCAACAATTGCAACAATGTGCCACCTGGGAGTGGATATGGGGCCAAAACTGGAACTGGGCTGGGCGTTACTTTCGCTAACGCTGGCACCCAACATATGTGTGCCAAACGTTACGTTCTATTAACTATAGACAGATCCGTCAATGGCCAAAAGTACTGATAAAGGGTTGGTCAAAACAACAAAAGCACTGGCGACCCAATTTTTGTGGGGCAGCCATTGAGCGCTCAAACAAGTGGAATAAGTGGGTGTGGCATCAACTAAACAAATGTTCAACTTTCATTTAATTAAATACTTAAATATTCTTTGATTTTGGTTATATATTTTAATGAATTTAAATACCTATGTCATATATATTATTATTTGTATTTATTTTTTTCACATTTAATGAAAAAAAAAAAAGTTTCTAAAAAATCTTAGCCTAGTGCATTACAGGTTGGTAGTCGTGCATGTAATTATCAGGAAATATATATGTGCTATAAGTACATATCGCTTGTCTCCAGACAGCCTCTGTTCAAACATTGGTCTGTCGCGACAAAGTCAATTGACATTATCCTTGCGCCTGGACTGTTAATTACAAGAATGCATCAAACACAGAGCGACACGACAAATTCCTGTGAATGCTGCCTATGGAAACAAGACAATATATGAAAGACCTAAAACCATAAAAAAAATGTGAACAATCAATTAACAGTCGACTAAAACGTTGCTAGGCAGCCAACGCCATCTGACAATGGCCAACTACTGTGTGGAAATACGTGCTCATATGTGGCTGCTTCACTTCGAAGGGTGTAAGGACGTTTTAGTGGACTTGGTGACGTCTAAAAACTTGCCTGTAAAATGATTGAGTAGACTGCAAATTGTCAAAACTGTGTCATAGATTTTATATGATTTTTTAAAAAAAGAGTATTTAAAAGTCAACTATTCAATTATCGTTTTTCTTCAGTTACAGTATTGTTTGATTTGACTGGATGTCACTAAATGATGGCAAACAGAGCGCGAGCTGCGCTCTTCGCTCTTCGGGCTCGATTTGCTTCTAATCAGCTGAGGCGGTGTCAACTGGATCTGCTAAGTGCAACTGAGGCAAGTGATGCAACTGTGGCAACTGCAGCATGCAAATGAGGAGTAACAACAAGAGCAGAAGCAAAGTCGCCTCAACTGTTTGTCTAGGCCATTTGTAAGCGGCTCTTTGTTTGCCCATTTAATTCATAGGGCTGGACGAGTTTTCCACTCAGTTGCTCAGTTGCTCGTTTGTTGTTGTTGCTGTTGTTGTTGTTGCTGGCCCGCTTAACACTCGATTGGTTTTGTTGTTTAGCACAATGATACGTGTAGAAGCTCGTATATATCAACGATCTATCGATCGATATACCAATTGTGCCCCACCCCAAATTCTCTGGTTGGGCGCTGCGCTGCGTGCTGGGTGCTATATCATTAAGGTTCATTATGTTTTATTTGCGCATCGATGTCCATGTCCAGAAAAGGTGTTTTGTGTTTTTGTGCTTCGTTTCATTTTCGCTTTATTGTTTGATTTCGTTTCGTTTGTTGTTTTTGTTTACGCTCGACACCATTGCAAATTTTGATACAAAAACCTCGTCATTTATACACATGCGAACATAATTACGTTAATTCTTTGTGTTTGTTATGAGGGTAGCCAGTCCATCTCTTTCTCTTTTTCTTTCTCTATATTGCTCTCTCGCTTTTGCTCAGTATACCCCCCGCCGCAGCCCTTATCAAATCATGCGGCGGCCTCTGATTTCTGATTCCTCCTTTGGGTGATTTATGATGTGACGGAAGTTTAGTGTTTCGGAATTTATTAGACAAAACATTGTGCAAATGTTGCCCAGGCTCAGATTTCGCTGTCAGCATTCCTGAAATCGAATAGCGATCCTCTCAGAAAGTGAGCAGCAATTGGCAACTTTTGCAGTCTGCCAATAACATTCCAAAAAGGATGGAAAAAAAAATAAAAGAGAAAATATCCAAGCACAATGCAAGTTGGCGGCAAAAGGACTCGAATCTGTCACGAAAAGGAGCAACAACGTCGGGATGCCACGGTCGCCCATTCGGACGCTGACAGCCATGTGGGATACTGGATATCAGAGTGGGTATGAGAGTGCTCAGCTATTTGAATAGGCCATACAAATATCAATTTCATTTTTGTATATTTTTTTCCTTTCGCCGAATTTGTCTGCCTAGTGCAAGTGCAATACAAACTGACATCAGCATATACAAAATGGCATTGTAATTTTGTGCTTATCAAACTTACGAAGCAGCTACTCTAGCAAAGTGTGTTCGCATTCGGCTTTTTAAGTTAGTCAACTCCAGCAAGCAAAAGCGAAACTGCGTCACTTGCAGCTCCAATTGGCAATTGCACAGGTGTGTCTCCGACTACAAGCCCCAAATATCGGATGTCGACGTCACGGGTTGTGGGGGAGAAAACAAAAATACAATTAAATTGAAACAATTGATATAATAGACGTGGCTTAACAAAATACGTTGGCCATTGTCTGTTAATGATTTTTGCCAGTCGTTGTTTGTTATTTTTCAACTCATGTTTTTATGTGCTAGAATTGGGTTTTGTGTGCTCAGCCAGAATTAACCGATTTGCCATATGGTATAAATATAAATAAAATATAAATAGAAAACTAGAGATTAAGCCGAGCTGATGGGCTGTTTTTACAGGGTATATATATGCCAATGTTCCTACGCGATCAAAAGAAAGGGTATATCACAGACGATTGACTGTTTTCGATGTTGTGTTTGTTTATGTTCTGTTTCTCAAATGGTGCGAAAACTGCGTTTTCCTATTTTGTTTTCCCTCGACCGCTTTTAATAAATTTATTTACACTTTGTTGCATTTTTACTGTTTTTTTGCTGCTCTGATTTGGGGCGCGAGCCGAGCCGAGTCGCAGCGTGTGTAGATTGTCAAGGACGATTTCCGGGCCGCAATTGCAACCCCTAATTGCTGCCCACTTGAGAGAGAGAGAACTCGGCTCAGCTGCGCTTATCTGTGTCAGCCATCAGTTGGCTGTGTTCTCATCCGGACATCCACTCCACTATCAGTCGGAGCTAATCGGCAAACAGTTGCCTTGTGTCCTTGCAGACTTGCATATCCTTCTGCCAGTCAGGGCTAATTTTATGTTTATCGTGGCATCGAAATTAACCAGTGGCCAAAGGGGCGTTTTGCTTAGCTTTAGTTTTGCGGTTGATTTTTTTCTCTTTTTTTTGACTCTTCATTTTACTGTTGGCCCTGCTGTTTATGGGCCAATTTGTAAGTTCTTTTGATGGCCGTTTACCGCTAATTTGATTAAATGTTTAATCTGTTTTATGTTTATTACAGACATTTGACTAATTTGTGTTTTTATCACAATGACGCCTTTCCCTTTGTAAATATATTTATCAATTATACTTATTCAAAAAAATAAATAAATTTAAAAGATTTCCACTGAGTATTCAATGGAGAGTATCTTTAATTCGTTTTGTCTCTGTTCATATACTATAGGTGAGTATTTTCGCTGTTGTTCGATTTGTTAATGTTTGATTATTGAATTTTAAAATTTTCCATATTGTTCGATCATGCACCGCATTATGTATTCGTCTATGACGATCAGTGTTTGCATTGCCAATTAGCAAGGCTTTAGGCTCGCTTTGGGTCCATTGGCAATGACAATTTGGCATTGTATCAATTTTAATATCAATTTTGAGTGCAGCTATGATTTGTAATTTTTGTTGTTTTTTTTTTTTTTTGTAATACAATTAGTTACAGGGTATCGCATAGTGCAGCTCTACTGTAGTGCTCCTTTGTTCGACTGCCTTGATGCTGGCTGCGGTTGCTTCGAATTTCCATTTGATTGCAATTTGAAAATATGTTCTCACAGGACAAAAAGGCTACGCCTTGGGCCCACGACTCTGGACTTGGGCTTAGAGCTCATGGCTCAAGTGCGCCCACTTAACGGGATTGCACAATGAAAATGTTTTACGGCGCTTTTCCCACCACCCTGCCCGCCTTCGTCTACGCCACCACTCGACCAAAATCGCGCGCCCATTAGAGCGTGTTTAATGTTATTTATTCATTAGGTTTAAGTGTGCGCGAAAAATAACAATTACAAAAAGAAAAAAAAACCATACTTTTTTATTGTGCGAGGTCAGATTTCCCGAAAAAAAAAAAACGATAATTGAGTGGCAGCGTCGACGCTATGAAAATACGAGTGTACTCATATATGTATTCAGTTATTTTGGTACAAAGGACTGGCATATTTTCGGCAAGGATCGCGCGATTCTCTGCAGCTGTTGTGGGTTGTGGAAAGTGCAGGAAGTCTGCTTGGAACTGGAGCAGGGGCAGCTGTGTTGTGCTTCCTCCAGACAGACAACTCACTTCAATAGACGCCATTATTTAAGCCAGAAATTGGCCTATCGCTTAGCCAAAGAATGAGCTTGAAAAACCAACAGCTTGTAGAAAATTTCAAGTGCCTATTACAAAAGGCAATATTAAAAACTTTATTGTACACTTTTATAGTAAATAATTACAATTTTTTTAGTAACTTTTCGATGTGTTTCATACATTTATGCTGGCTGAAAATTCAGTAAAATAAGAACTTTCTTTGTAATATGTGCCTAGCCAAACACATTGGACATTATGGGCAGGTGTTGCCTGGCGGGACCTCCATCAAAAGCTGTCGCACACACATGCCGGAGCTCCAATTGTAACCTTTGACAATTACGCGCTTCTGCGAGCGTGCACAGCTTCCCAGTTGGAGTTGGCCTTTGAATCCGACTGTGGCTCAGCCAAGCAACTAGCGAGAGTTCCAGCACTTGAGCGGCTTTCATTTAATTAGCCACAGCTGACAGTTTGCCAAAGAAAGGAGCAACAAGGTAAGCTACAGTCACATATACACACACACACACACACACACACTTGAGCAAACACACACATGAGTCAGAGCTGGGTTGCCGTCGGCAATCGAACCGGAGTCAGCGTCAAAGTTAGATTTGGAGTTGGAGTCCGAGTCAAAACTGAAGTTGGACCACTTGAGTTGGCGTGCGGCCAGCTGTTGCGAGTGCAACCCGTTCCGTTGATCCCGCCCCGGTACCGGAACAGGCCGAGCCACTTGACGCTGCTTCAATGGCTACAAAATGCAATATATAATGACATTTCACTTTGCAATTACAATATAAATTGCGCGGGCATTAAACGGCTTCAACTTGCGCCAAATGCACTCGAAACATTTCAAGTGAATGTTTCACAAAAAAAAAAGAACTGAAAAAATTGAATCATATTTTTTTTTTGCTGCTATAAATCAAAATTCTGTGAAAAGTGCAACGCAGTCAAGCATTAAAAATTAATTATGAAATTCTGTTTGCTCTCTCTTTCACTCGCACTCGCCGTCTGCCTAGGATTTCTATGATTTATTAAGTAGGTAACTTCGAGTCGTAAAATTGAGTTATGTAAGGAACCGCTGCGGTTCATAGGGAAAAACATGGAACACACCCCGTTGCAAAGGCTGGAAAATGTTGCAGGCGCCAAAATGTTTGCCAAACAAAGCGTAAATTATGAAAATTATGAATTGCCTCGGTTGCGTTTCCTATAAAGCATTTTTATGCCTCAATGCTAGATAGAGATACATCTTAAAGGAGATACATCGTGACTCAGGCTCTAACCGAGTCGATTGTCTGCCAATGACATCTTTATTAGTTTCCACAACGATGGGCCCAAGAATGGAAAATGTCAAAAATTTATAATGAATTATGATGAATTGGTTTTAGCGATACGCAAAGAGCCTCCAGACCAGACCGAAGAACAAACAACAGAAGACAACAAAAGCCAATTATAAACTTAATTTGAGCTTAAGCCTGTAGAATTTAAAAATGACGTTGGCACGCCGAAGCGTTAAACACTCTAACTGAAATAAATAAATATTTCTTCCAAGTAAATTATTTATTTAAGCTTACGTTTTCCTTAACTCAAGAAATTGTAGTTTTCTATAAAACTATATAATGAAACTTTTTTGTATGATTACAAACTATATTTTACACTCAACATGCTTACTTATTATACTCTTTAGTTTTTTCTCAAGGATTCCTAAATTATCAAGGTTTCTCCCAAGAATGCTTTAGGATATGTCTCGCCATGATCACAAATAATCTTAACTGGTAGCTGTGTTCAGTAGCACAAAACACACACACACACACACGCATGCATACATAAATTGAATATAAAAAGCACTTTTATATAAAGTTTCGGATTTGGTTTTATTTTTTCTTTTTTTTTTGGCATCAATGGCGGCCAGTCTTTTGACATACCCAGTGACATTTGAAAGCGCTTTAAAGCCGAATCGCATTTTGACATTAATTGTATAAATTCTTGGGGTTACTCGATTCGAATCATTTCAAATCGGTGCTTAACAATTGCGTCAAATTAAAAACTCAGCCAGCCAAGTGCCCGAGTGTCCGGATCTGGAGCTAGGGTTGGGTCCGACCATAGTCTTTGGGGTCTCTCAAGTGGCACGTGCTTTTGTGTGGCGAACGGTGAAACCGCTGCTCGCATTTGTCTCCGCCATTGGCATTTGTCTCATTTAGAGAAAGGTGGCATTTCAAAGTGCCCATCGAGATATATTTGTGTGTGTTATATTACATACTCGTGTGCATAACAAACTGGGACAATGAGAGATGCCAGAGATTGATTGTGCGCCGCCATTTTGTGGCCAACAGGTAGCTGAATGGGGCCTATGGTGTATATTAAGATTAATATTAAGATTAAGATTAAGATTAAGATATGTTATTTGGAAAAGCTTTCGAAAATATCCATGGTGGTGACGAAGCATTACAAAGTGTGGAAAAGGAGACAAGCAAAAAAAAAATCTGATACGATTCTCAGATTTGTACTACTTTTATAGTTCACCTGGTTCATGATATATGGAACTGTAAGTGGTAAAATGGTCAAATTGAAATACAGAATGAATCAAGAGGTCAAACTGTGATTAAAATTGAAAACATCCTAAAATCGGTTTAGTTTTGACAAAGTTATGGGCTTTTGAATTCTAGCAAGTGAGGATTCGAGAGCTTTATCTGTCTAAATTTATGCAGACTTGGTTTTACAAAGACGTAATAATAAAACTTTAAAAATTAAAAATAGTATTATTTTATATTGCTAAAAATTGGTTTAATGTATAAAAAAAAATTCTGTTGAAACTGAATATCTTTCGTCAAAAAATGTGCAAAGACAAATTTTGGGGCTTGAACATATTTTAGTCATCAGATTGTTACCTCGTGTAAACTCTTTTTATTTAATGCACACACACACTCGCTCAAATGCAGGCAAAGAAATACAT
Organism: Drosophila nigromelanica; assembly: GCA_004149465.1. NCBI lineage: Eukaryota > Metazoa > Arthropoda > Insecta > Diptera > Drosophilidae > Drosophila > Drosophila nigromelanica. The sequence continues at coordinate 90,592 of SCDS01000357.1, forward strand.
TCACACACACACACACACATGGCTACCATTAGGACTATCCACAATGGCCTCGCTTACTCTCTGCTTTCTTCTGCAGCAGAGTATGCAGGTCTTCTTTATTTTGCCGTCTAGCCTTGCCCAGTTCACATAATGGAACAGTAATTAACACAAATCGCAAATTATAACAAATGCCAGCAAGTCCGCGCCGTTCCCCCTCCCTATCAACAGCCCTCAGCCGGCATATATGTATGTATGCATATATACTACATAAAGTTTTCCTTTATTTCATTCTTGTTTATCCCTTTTGAATGGCCATTTATCATTGGAACTATGACGGCCCATTTGCTACACATGCGCGAACGCGAAACGGAAGTGGTCAAAAGTGGCCATCGCTTTGTAGCCAGTTTCTTACTTAAATACGATATGTTTAATGTCATTCTCAAGCAACCAGTCCACGTCCACGTCCACGTCCAGGCGGAGTGCAAGGCAGGAGGCTGTAGCTGCCAAGTATGGGCAACAATTTGACCGCAGTTGCCGCACATTTGAACCCAAATTACTTGAGATAAATGCGTACTTAATTTGCAGACTTTGAGTGGTGGTATCAAAATAATAATCAATGTTCCATTATCCTTTCAACGGCAGGCGAGCCGAGCACTGCGTGAAGATTATAAGCGACACGTCCCCTGCGGCCGCTCCAGAACCATGCGAATTCCAGTCGAACCCGTTTGGAACCTGAACCCTTCCGATTCCAATGTGTGTGTTCGTGTGTGTTCGTGTGTGCGAAAAGTTTGTCTTTGCGTCTCCCTGCGGCCCGAGGCGGCGCGAAAATTTGGACATGTTACGTGTTTGCCAAAGTTAAATAGCTGCCGTTTGGGTTCAAAGGTTAAACAAGGATTTGGCATGTTTTTCTAGACGTGCAAAAGTGGCAGCTAAAGCAACAGAAGCTCTAAAAACAAGTTTGCCAAACACTCTGATACTTAAATACCCTGCCAAAGACGTAGAAGGGGCATTAAGATTAGCTGAGGATAAAATGGCTTATTAAATAATATACCATAGTTTAATACACCTGGCTATTAAAGACGTTGTTCGATTTAACATTTTAGGCCTTATGCAAATCCAATTTGATTCAGTTAAATGATCCAAGACCAAGACAGGTAGGCGTCATCATCATCATATCGAAATCAACTTCGATATGCATTGTATCAAGTGGAGAGCACAAAGACGGCGACATTAAAACAAAAGTAAATCACAGCTTAGCGTCAAAGATGTTAATTTTATGGGAGACTTGGCTACCTTTTCGGGTCGCTCGCATCTCAAATTTATGCAGCAACTGTCCGAAGGGGGCGCGCCAAGTCATAAAATCTCAAAACGTTACAAATCGAACAAAAAACTGGCCTCTGTTTCCATTTTGGAGCGTGTGACGCGTAACGGTCAGGGACTAGTGGCCATTGACGATCCCCGATCTTTGGCATTAACTGATCCCGCATCAATGCTGCTCGCCTTTTGTCACACAAAATAGAAAGAAAGAAGAAAAAACCGAATTTCACAAACAAACAACATCCAAATGAATGCCAAAAAATGAAAAGAAAAGCCATCATTAGCATGGTTTCAATCAGTGCATTGATCATCTGACTACCAGCATTTGGTGATCTGTGGTCTGCCTGAATTGATCTAACAGATCCAAGTATTAACTGGAATCAAAGCGGGTCAGTTCTGTTCCTAATGATGTTAGCTAATTAATACTAATGATAATATGAAGCCATATGCATTGATTTTTTTGACAATGGTCAAAAAAATTATGTTTTCAATTTTCCCAGGATATTTTCTATTAATACACTGCATGTATGTTTTCTTAGCTATAGCTATAGTTTATTACTAAACACCTCAATCATATAATGACAATAATTGTAATTGGAATGATAAAAATCAAATTTGTCAACTTATGTAACATTTAGCTAGTTAGTCATAACTGTTATATAATTCCCTGATTTTCGGTGGCCACGAGTTCGCCGTTTCCCACCCCTGCCGAACCCTTCCACATCTAAACTCACGCATTAACACGATATCCAATTAAAATATTGCGCTATGATTTTCAATTTGTAAACATTTTAATTTCCACACGAGCTCTTTAAAGTAGAACAATGGCCATGTTTATGGCTGATATGCGTGTGTGTGTGTGTGTGTGTGTGTGTGTGTGTGTGTGTATTTACATCTATGATTGTGCACACTTATAAAAACACACTGAGATTTGGAGCAATTAGAGGACCGGCAATGCGAAAAAAAAAACAAAACCAAGCGCGCAGATATATCAGAGAGAGTCTCTATGGAAGCGAAATGGATGTGGGGACGAAGTGGGGAAGTGGGCAGGTGGGGAGGTGGTGGTGGTGGTGGCAGGCTGGTGCTGTAATTAATTTACGCCACTTGACTTTTTGGGTAACAATGGGGATGACGAGGCCAAGCTGTTGGCGCCAAGCGGAAACCGAAACGGATGCGGAAATGCCAAAGCATGTGGAAACATTTGCCAATGTGCGCCGAGTAGAAAGGATAATGCTGCCAGTAATTAAAAGCGGCATGCAACTAGCTAAGCTGCGGCTAGAATTTGCCATGGCTATGGCAAGGGGTAAAGGGTCTAGTAAAGGGTCTGGCGCGTTCAATGTACTCTGAAGAGCCGCTCTTTCGAGTGGCTTTGGCGGGTATTTTTTTACGCGCCAATCGCTGTGCTAATTGAATATTTGCCAGGTGGACGAAGCTAGGACTAGATTTGCATACGCTGCATTTAACCCAAAAGGACGAGAGCAGCCTGCTACTCCTGCTGACCAGGACCCGAACTAGGTGAACCATCTGGTTAGTCTGTTAGCTGTTGTTTTGATGAGCACTTACCACTAAATGCGTCTTAGGCGCTGTCTTTGTCTTTGTGGACAAGGACAATGCAGGACCTCCCAATATGACTTCGATGCGGCACGTTGACAATGCGCCATTTGTCTCAATTGTTGCGGCCGCATTTTCAATTCTTTCAAAGTAAAATTACATTTTGAATACGCAATTGTCCTTTTCCATTCGGTGTCCTGAATGGCGGTTACCTTTTGAAGCGTAGCATAGCCCAACAATTGTCAATTGTCCCGACAAGACAACCAAATTTGCATTTTTCGTACAAGTTTCAGTTTCGTTTTTCAACAGAAACACTTCCAGAAATGTGAGCTCGAAACTGAAGAGGAACTCTGAGGGAACTCGGACCCACCGCAAGGCAGCCGAAGTAGACCATAAAAATGGCTCAGACGAGACGGGCGCAGCAATAAACGCGGAGGAATCGTGTAGAATCGCGTGCCTTGAAGCAATATTTACATATTTGCATTGGCCTCAGCCTCAGTCGAAGTCACAGTCGCAGTCGCAGTCGCAGTTTTGAGTCTCAGCCACGGAGAAGGAGCCGTTCTCAACCTCACACCTCCCTCATTTCGGTGCCCGATGATTTATAACGTTTGTAAAAATATGACAGACTTGTCATATAAATTCTCATATTGTTAGCATACCAAAAGCCATGAAGCAAAGCATCGTTTCAACTGTGGCTTTGTTCTCCTCCCGTAAACGTGGTCAATGCCAATGATGCAACACCCTTAGCCTTAGTCTTCGACATACTTGGCGCTTTTGTTTGGACCTGGCTCTGCGATTCTGGCCAAACTGAACGTGCTGCATGCCGCATGTTGCATGCTGCTGCCCTCTCAAACACCAACAGTAATTGCCACATAAAAATATTTTCAATTTCAGCTGAAAATAAGTTCAGGAAGTTATGCTCAAAATTACAGAAGTCGCTTAACTACTTGTAGGCGTCAGGCTGCCTTCTACCAGCCGTTAGCATCGCCTTGAGCAGTCATTAGAATTGTTCTGGGCGGGCTAGGAAATGTCTTGCCACTATTTCAAATGCTGCTTTAGCGTTGAAGCTGGTTAGTTGAATGCATATTGATTACTTTGCAGCTGATGTACTTTTAAAGAGTATGATAAAACGTGAAGATAAAGTTCGATTTGAACACGTTTTTTACTACACTTGGAGAAATATGTTGTTCCACATTTTAACTTTAATTTAAACGTCGATGAATATTTACAAAGTTTCTACTCTCCTACATTTTTTGTGATATGGTATAAAATGAATAGTATTATGAAGAGGTTTTTCTCAGAAGACCCACTGCAACATGTTCTTAAGCAAAGACGACTTACTTAGGATAGGGTGTTGCATTCCTCATGACAAACTTACACACAACACCCATTCGCGGCGAGGGACATCATAAAGTGCGTCCAGGGATCAGCAGTCAGTGCTTCGCGTAGGAGTGATTGTGAGGCGTATTTGTGACCTAAGGTTATTAGGCAAAGTGACCTTTTGGGCGGCTACCTTAGCGCGTCTCTCGTCGGCTGTGGGCTAAAGGGGATCGTAAAGTAGCTTGCAGAGCTAAGTAGAAACAGATTTCTCAGCGCATTGGGTATTTCCGCGGCAAGGACGCGTGTCCTGCATAAAAGCTAAATGCACTGCACGTCTATTGTTTGGCCTAATGCTAATGTCTTGACCCTGTTCGGCCTGTTTGGCCTTATTAGTGGGTTTATTGAAGAGCGCAAAGGATGTGCCACCACAGGAAATTCCCGATTTCTTAACCCAATGCCCAAGCCGAGACTTCCGAGAAGGCGACTTGCCGGGCAACGGACAGCGATTAGCGTTCGACGCTGATTTCTTGTCAAAATTCACTTGAAATTTCACACTTTAATGTTAATGCCGAGCATAGAGGACGGCTGCTGTTCGATAAATGCCGTTTGCTGGCTATCGATAACAGCGGCAGCGGCAATTTGATACCCCACCTTTGTAGTCATAATCTTTGAACTCTCGTCCTGCCTGCCATATTAGACAATTCAAATACAATGGCAACAAACGCAACACAAAAACATTAGGAAACAATTGAAATTGTTGAAACATAAATCCCCCTTACCCAGCGTTATCTTACCCCACCCCTGCGCTAGCCCACTCCACTGCGTAACAGTGTCCTTGTATCTGTATCCTGCGCAATATGTGTGTTTGTTGTTCTTGTTGCCTTTGTTACTGGGTGTTTCTCATTTATATTTTTCCTTTTTTGATTTCATTTCAGTCAGCGTCATCGCATCGTTTCGCTTTGTTCGTCTTGGCATTATTACGTCTGATATTCCCGAGCGCGAATTGGGATTGGTAATGGCAATGGGAAGTCTGTCTGAAGTGGCTACAATGGGTATTCGTTTATATGGAGCATGCATTAACATCAACTAAATGCGCATTATGACAGCATTTGCCCCGCTTTAATTGAGCTCCCAACTAGCGAAGAGCGTGACTGTACGTCTGATCAACCTCTCCCTCTCTCTCTTTCTATCTATCTATCTCCCTCTCTCGCTGTCTAGTTCGTTTGTTGCGTTATTGTCAACGCTGATCTAATCTGACATTTGGCAGACACAGAGAGATAAATGCATCGCTGCACAGATTTTCCAATAAACAAATTTAAACGAACAGAATATTTTTTGCACACAAGATACAGGACCCTCTAGAGTTACATATAGATACAGATACTTTCTGTGGCAGAGATTAGCGTTTTACGCTCGCTTGAATTTTTATTATGCTAAGCTTGGATTTAAAATTTTCATTGTTTTCGCTCAAGAGGGGTTGATTGTTTCAGCCAGGGGGTAGGTCCAGGGTGGTCAATTGAAGAGTTTTACATATAGTAACTGCATATATATCTAGATATGTATATGTATACATAAACTGTCACTGTCAACTGGGAATGTTCGACTATCCAAAGCACTTGCTCTCTGCACCATAGAAATGTGTATCGATATGAAGCATTTTAATGAATTGTCATGCTACATGCTCTCTATAAAGCAAGGTGATTAGGCATGGACAATAACCCAGAGCTGAATATCGATCCTGGCAGACAGTGCGTCGCCGCCGTTGTCACAGTGAGGGGAATAGGGACAGGGTCATTGAGCATATTTAGCATGGTGTTGGTGCTGTTGTTGGACATTTAAAAGAAAATAGATTCTATAACATGAATGAAACCAAATGAAATTTCAGAATGATCTGCAATTCTATACTAATCTAGCAGACAGCAGGGCGACTGTCTATCCATTGTCTTGCCACTGATCTCGCCAGACATGCTGGCGACGACGACGACGACGACTCGCAGTTCCCAACTCGCCCGTGGTCCCTACGGCAGGTAGTTGCCAGTTGCCTCAAAGGAAATGCTCTGTGGCCATTGTCCAGGGCATAGTTTATGCGTCTGCTGATCCATATCCATTGTTGGCCACGCTTTTCGTAGAACAGTGTGTGACAAACAGTGGAACAAGGGAACAAGAGAAGAGCAGCACAAAGGAGAGAACTGAAATGCAATCGAAGAATGCACAGAAACAACGACTTTTCTGTTGACTGCGCCCCAAGACAAAATGCACTTTTTTGTTCCATATAAAACATTTATTTAGTTGGCTTCTATGCTCAATGTGTTGCCTGCTTATTAATGTGGAAATGCCTCTCCAAATTGGAGTGTCATTTAGGCCGAGGGGGGAGTCTTTCATAAAGGAAATGCTCACCGAATTGTTAAGGTGGAAGTTAAATGAAAGTCATTAAGCTGTGAAAGGAAATGCATTTAAAAGTAAACTACGATTTAAGAAATCAGACTTCTTTCGAATTGAGATTAAAATAATCCAACAAAAAACAATTATTTACTATATACAATATTTACTATATAATTTGATGCTGAGCTTAAATAAATAAGATATATTGTAAAATATTATATTTTGTATTATTGAAAGAATTTTAAATTCGAATCCCAGTCTGGTTTATGGAGCAGCCAGTATTGAAGTTTATAACTATATCATATACTATTATAATAATGCATTCAAAGTAATTTTAGCTATCCAACAAAGAACAGTTGGTAAACCGAGGGAGCCATATTCAATACGAAAATGTATAATCACAATATAAATAAGTAGAATTGAAGTGCTCTCAGTTAAGTGCAGCTCATACTGATTCCAATAATCCCATAATATTAATGAATGCTCTTAAAAAACAACACTCAAAAATGTCCATGGACAAGCTCAGCTAGCCAAGAACAACATTGGTTCAAGTATTTACTATTATATGCATTATATAGTCTATATATATACACTATGTATCTGCAGCCCACGTGAACCCTGACGCCGACGCGCCAGACAGTCTGTCGCCAACATGGCCTGGACAGCGTCTACAAGAACAAGATGGGTGAGGGAGCGTGCGAGAGCGAGCGAAAGAGAGAGAGACAGACAAGTAGCTGAGCGGACATAACAACACGCACAAAGAGAGCGAGACAAAAGCAAAGACACATGGCGGGAAGAAAGAAAAGCAAATAAAATACAGAAGAGGATCACTTACAGCGCACAAAGAGCGAGAGAGAAAGAGAGAGGGAGAGCAAAAAGAGAGCCGAGAAACAAAAACAATGGCCTCCTACACAGTGGTAAGTGATCAGTGGCCCAGAGCCCAACAAAAAAAGAAAATAAATAATTCTAAAACCGAACCCGTGCCCGGGGCATTTGACTTTTGTTGTGCGTTTCACTTTATTTTCATTTGTTTTGGGAATTTCCCAAATAAAAGGTAGTTAAAGCCAGACAATGCCAACAAACAGGTAGGCAAAGCTAAAGGTACAGTCGATCCGAGGATGACGTTGACAACGACAACGAGGATGAGAACGACAACACCTGTGACAGAGAGAGCGGAGTTTCCCAGGCTCCTCGTGCACAGCTGGTGCAAAAACAAACACAGGAAGGAGTAAGTAAGTTTAAGCCTAATCCGGCTTTTACTTAGCAGGCCTCAGGCCGTTGGACTTAGCCAGTTAGCCATGGCCAGATTTAAATGACCGCAGCTCAGCAGCGATTTGTATAATTAGAATTAGCCGCATGCAAATTGTGGGAATTTCAAAGATCCATACATATATGATCGATACTTATAGAGGCGTTTTCAATTGCGCCCTAAATTGATCGGTTCACACGATGCAAAGCTCACGAATGATTTGTAATTTATTATTCAGTTCACAAATGAAAACTATTGCAAAAACACCCGAAAAATGCCAAATGAAATTAAAGAAAATCAACGTATTCGTTAGGCAAGCGATTGTCATTCGAACCGTTTCCAAAGTGCGGCACCCTTTTCCCTAATGTAATTTTGTTTATGTCGTCAAGAAATCAACGCGCTCCGGAGGGCAACCCTGTGAAAGATCAACGCAAATTGCGAACTCTCACCTGCGCAGTTGACAAAAAAGAAAAAGTATATGGCGAAGGATCTTTTCCGAAAAGGGGTCACACACATTTTGATTTCTTTTTATTTTTTATTATTTTTTTTTTTTTTTTGCATTTGCAATGTGGGTCGGGGGTCGAGAACAATCTGAGAGATTTGAAACGGGGTCGAGACTTGGGTTTGCGACTTGATTGAGTTTTTACGCTCGCATCGGCATACGCTGATCCTTCGATCGGTTCAAAAGGTGCAAAATAATTGAACACGAAGGTTGCGCACAGTCAAAAAAAAATTTGCAAGCATGTAATTGTCTGCGATTGACAAAGGTCGCGGAAGAGTTGCAATTGAATTTAACTCTTTTGTTGTTTATTTATTGGTATCAGAGCAATGCACAGCATCAACATTAGGCTGGCAAAAAAAAAATTATATATATACATATATGTATATATAAAGAAGGGGTTTGATTCCTGCCTTTAATGGCAAACAATGTTGTCCTGATTGCAATAACATGCAAACGAAAATAATGAAAATCGAGAAAAGGCGCCAAATCTTAAGACATGCGGCTTATATAGGAAATGGGATCAAGAAATTGAATTGAAAGAATTTATATTTCTTGAGATGATCCGCAGCAACAAATAACAAATTTTACAAGCATGCAAATTGTAAGGGTGATAGCTTTCGTATTTTAATGTATGCTATGGAATGCTTCATTAAAGAAACATTCTATAACTTTCTGACTATAACATTCTAGAAAATCAAAATGTTTTTTCTATTTAAACCTATATTCTTATATTTCCGTTGTATTTTTAACTTATCCAACTCAAGGATCTGGGAGTTATTCGTACCTACGCAAAAGATCAATGAAATAAAACAAAATGAACAACATGTTGAGAAATCAGAGACCCATTTCGAAAAGGCAAACGCGATCACTTGAGATGACAGATCTAGCAGCGTAGCTAACTAACATAAATTTGCCCTCAGAGTATCAACTTACAACCCGGCAAAGATTTGCAAATTTCAAATGCATTGATTTGCCATTCAAAGCCAATCGAGTGTGTGTGCGACGTGTCGCCGATCTTGGTGCTGCTCTACATATATCCATAGATATATGCAAATCGAATACCCAAGGATACAGTTTCAGTTGCACAACAATAGAGAATTGCAACCGTGGGGAAAAGAAAAAGTTCAAAACGATCAATGGGAAACTGAACCTCTCCCCCCTTCTAGGAATCGACCCGACTCATGTGCCGATATATTGCCAATTGCCAAAAACCCCTCAGGTTCGATTGTGCGACACATGAATTGCCATCAAATGACAGTCGGCTACCCCCTCCCAACTACCCCCCACCCATCGAGACAATTGGCCCGCTCGCATTTGCATGCATTTCAAATTCATTGACGTGTCGACTACTGTTTGTTGATTTTTAATTTATTTTTGATTTTTTACGCTCTCCTAAGATCTCTGTCTTATACGTACATATGTATATTTCATTTTCTGCCATTGATTTTTTGCCAGGCAGCTGTCAGTTTTTTGCTGTTGGGCAATTTCTTTGCGGTTTGCCGAAGTGCATTCAATGCGCACTTCCCGAGTTACCGACTCGACTATCAAAGTGTCATCCATCATTTTGATGGGTTTTTGCATTTATGCAACTGTTGGTTATTGCTGTTGTTGTTGTTTTTGTTGTTTACATGTCTAGCCCACTCGCCAGAGAAATACAAAAAAAGTCACACGAATCAAGAGCTGAACTCACTTACCCATCTTGTAATTGAATCTTTTATCCTGCATGAAGATCGCTGGGAAAAAAAGTGTTTTTTTTTTGCATTTTGCTTTTTGCCTGCAACGCCTGCGCAATGTGCAACAAAATTTGCATGCGGCATGAAATTTGAGTGCCACATTGCGCGTGGGCCGACAGCACAGACAACAACAATGGAGCCAACTTAATGGGGCAGCATAATAATTTTCCACTTTGCCATTGCCACGCACCATAAAATTGCCCATTGCCCGCACCCGCGCCCTTCTCCTCCCTCCCACGCGACCAACTTCAACTAATCAGCTGTCAGGCCAAATAACTCAATTAACTTTATCGCCGGTGAGTCTGGTGCCCAGACCCAGAGTGTTCCATGGAATTTTCAAATGCAACTGAGTGGCAACTGTCAAAATTCTGTTCAAAATTCAACGAATTTCAGATCAAAACAATACGAAAATGCATTGCCCCAGACAAGACAAGACAAGTCTAAAGATCCAGCCATTGATCAGCCTCTTATAAAGTGGCGACTGTCATTCGACTGCGACGATGACTTTGTATGAAATGCATTTCGAGTGGAGAGCGGAGAGCGGAGAACCGAGAGCGGGAGATCGGAGAGCCCCCAGGTTGGTCCAAGATCCAACCACGATCGTAATGGCACACACACAGCTGGTGGCTGTACGGGTTCCACTCTGTCTGGCCCTGGCCAGACCAGTCGGCGACTTTGCGTCTGTGTGCCTCAAGTGTGCCCTGAGCAGTGGGGCCTGGCTCTTGGAATGTTTTCGTATCAATAATTTAGCTGTGCAGTGGAAATGCATTTATGTTTTTTATTTGTCGCTGCTCGCCCCAATAAAAAAGAGCCGCACAGCAATCAATATGCAATAATCAATAGAGCAACAACATTTCCATTTTCCTTTTCCATCCAAACTTCTTACTGTATGCTGGCCAAACAACAGCAACAGCAACAGCAACAACAGCAGCAACAACAAAAGCGCAACTCGGCCCAACAATAACAATGACGCTGCCGCAAAAGTTTCTTGCGAAGCCACCAAAAGAAGAATCGAACCTAATGAGTTGTTCGGGGCGGGACACGTGGAGCGTGCACTGAAAGAAAAACTCACACCGCAAAGATGATGCGATAAAAATTGTGCAATGACAGATACTTTACTTGAAAACGTTCTTTTATTAATTTCATTAACTGGGAATTGTTTGAGTTTCGTGTTGGCTTTTTTTTCTCTGTGTAGGCGAACCGGTTCCTTGTCGATTGGGTACGGACTGGCAGCTCGTGCAGGTCTGATTGAATCCACTATTTATGCGCTTAAGGTTAATCAAAGCGCGTTCGTGCGATGCCTTACACCTATGCATCCAGGCGTTGCTTCGGCAAGGGCGTGGCAGGGGCGGGGGCTGCTGCGGTAGCAGCAGCAAAGGCAGTGGCAGCGGCAGCGGCAGCAGAAACAATTGGAATTTTGGTCGTGTCATAAATGCCACAGGATATGGCACTGCTTGCCATCCATAAATAATAAAATTTTATGTGCGTTCTTTAGCATTGGCTTGGGGGATTAACAAAAAAATATGGCACCATGGGGCGCCAAGCGATTGTGCCGACTCAACGGCCTGTTTGTTCTTAATAAAAGCGTCTATAGCTGCTATAGCACAGAAAAGAAATCTTAAAAATTTTAATGAAAATCCACGAGAGCTGGGAATTTATGCGAATACCTTGATTCCACTCATCTCGGCTGCCGCTTTGTGGCATGCATCTGTAACAACTTATATAGGCTGCCACTTATTTATCACAACAAATCAGCGCACGCACCCACACAAAACCAATTCGACACGCGCCCGTGGTGGGCTCCGATCGGACCTGGACCTGGACCTGGACCTGGACGTGGACCTGGATTCCGACTCCGCACACTTGAGTGCAGCGCTGTCCACGCGATCAGCGCAATTAAGCGTTGTCGGGTCGAATCGCAGCGGACCGCATCAGCATTTGGGCGGGGCAGCGGAGGGCGGCTCTGTAACAAGGTGCTAAATCATTGGCGCGACATTAACCCCAAGCTATGGCACACTTTATCAATGCACCAGAAAAAGAAGAATGAAAGAAAAAGCCAAATACGTTGCACCTATCAGCGCCCAAAAGGATAATGTTCGTCTCAGTATCAACAACAGGAATAATAACAACAGAACTGGGCGGTCCACTGTCCATTTGGTTGGCCGGCAGCAGCTAATGAAAGCGAAATAGCTGAATTACGACTGCTCCTGGCATACTGGGTCAGCTTATATCAAAAACGGCTACGAAAATAAAAATATATTGCAGAAGGTAAAAAAGACTTTCTCAAGACAAGCGTAATTAGGGAAGATACGAAACGAATTAAAAATATTAAAACTAAATCTACATTTTTCTTATTATTTTCTTAATAGCTTCACTATATCTACCATATTACGGAGCAATAGCTCTATTCGCATTCCAAAGTGCGGCAGAAATGCGCAATGCATTCCAGAAATGAAAAAAAAGGTGCTAGAAAAATTTGTAAAAAATTGTTTTGCTTTTCACATTTTTTACTGCGCATTCCCGCACCCTATTCGTATTTTCCGTCCAGTGTCCATTTGTAGTTCATATTCATATCGTGACTGGTCGCATGTAGTCAATTTTGCGAACAGGCAACTTGGGCGGCTCTGGGAGCCAGTTGGCAACTTTGTCATGGATTAAAATTTATGGGCACAGTTGGAAATACAGCATAAGTAAGTAAGAGAGCCTTCGTTTATAGCCGGAGTTGATGCAGACTCTGCTCCTGGTCCATTGTGCACTCACAGCTTTTGGTAAGCCGTCGTGCGATATGAAGCCTCCAGTCAATGGTAAACTGCAAATGTGCCAAAAATTGGGTCAATAAGCGTTTGTAATAACAACGGCAAAACTAAGAAATAATGAACAATATAATGGCAATAATGAGAGTGAGCGACAAAATTGTACAAAAAGGTACGAACACAAAATACACAAATACAGCAACATTTTCGAACAACTGAAAAAAGCAACAACAATAGCGAACAACAATGCAGCACGAGAAAGCTTAAAAAAACGAAGTGTAACAGCAAATGAAATGGAATTCGCAATCAATCAAATATTGCTTAATAATTAAACAATTCAATAAAGTCAACAATGAAAATAAATTGTTATAATAAATTGTCAGCAGCAGATATAAAAGAGGTAATACGAAAAAGTTAGATTTTTTATACAAACGACTAACGAATACCCTTCACAATATATAGTAATGCATCCATTTTCTGACAAACAGACAATCAATGTCCCAAATTAAAAAAAAAAAAACTAAAAAAAAGAACAAGTTTCTATTTATAAAACCCAAAAGACCTCCATTCTGTTTTTGTTTTTTAACAATACATATATTAGCCTAAAGATATGCCATAAAAAGTCCATAGAAATCATATGCGAATATGTAAATTTATAATTGCTAAAAATATTCTTTAATTAATTGGATGATAATATTTAATAAAATGCTTGAAAAAAACATGATATGTGAGATTAAAATGTTGTGCTTCATTTACAAAAAAAACCAAATAAAATTTACATATGACTTCGATAGGTCATTAGAATACTTAAGTACTATCAAGTAGCTGCGTGTGCCAATTTTAGAATAGAGCATATTAGAAACGCGCGAACAAGAGCAACAACAATTACAATTACCTGGCAATCAACTAACTCGCACTCGGTAATTGCGCAAGCACTTCAGGGCGCGGGGGGAAAGACAGGGGCAACTTATTGATAAATCCGTGCTTGAATAGACCGCTATATAGACTGGGTATACTTAGCAATTGAAATCAAAAGTTGCTGAACCGCTACTGGAACCGTTGCTCGTCTCAGACTAGAAATAGAAATAGAAATGCGTTAAAGCTACAGATACAGATACAGATACACTCATGGCTACAGATACAGAGACAATCAGTTAGACAGTCACTTGGCCATCGTATTACACGTTTAAATGACAAATATTTGTTTGTTGTTTAGTTATTGAACGGCATGAAAAGGTCCAGTCCGCAATCCGATTTGTGGGCTTTTGTGATTCGATTGGATCGCTGTTGTCTCTCTTGTTGTTGGTGTTGTGTGTGTCGCAGCTTGTTGCCTTTCTCTCGGTTGTTGCCGCTTTTGTGACATTCGTTTCGCTACTTTTTCGGGCCGTTTCTTTTTCGGTGGCTGTAAGTAGTTGCTGTTGTTGGTTGCCCCTTTGTTTGTGCCACCAAATTTTAATTATAAGCAACTTACACAAAAGCCAATTGTCACTGCAATCGTTCGGACCGAGCAAAGCTCATTTATCAATGCGACAGTTCTAAGTGGAAAAAGCGTGGAAAAACAATGACGCGAAACGTATAGAATTATTGAGGGGAAATTGACTGAGCTGAGAGCGATGCTTGATATCAAATCATAAAAGGCATGAAAGTGTAACTATAGACCAAAAAGTTGATTAAGATCGATTTACTGCACAATACTAGATACATAGATACCATAAATATTGGTGGTAAACTTATCGTTAGCTAATATACAACATACAAACGGTTGAAATTAAAGTACCTCAGCATGAGTTTTGCATATTAAGTACCGAAAACAGCAGTAAACATGAACTCCCCCCGTCGCCAGGCAGTTTGGCTACAGTTACCACGCGCGTATCTCAAAGATACAAAACGCCTCGACGCGTATCTTTCAACACGCGCGCTGTGCGCATCAATCACAACTACTTAAACAGCATATGAAAATATGCCCAAAAATCGACAACAACAACAACGACAACAGCGAGAGCCAACAAATATTTATTATTATTGTTGTATTTCACGCCTTTAAGCCGACAGATACGGAAGAAGAAGACAACAAAAAATAAAAGAAAAGCCACGGAGAAAAATGCGTTGTTATGCATTGCATTTTTCTTATGTTGTTTTGTTGGCTTTTGTTTATCCCTTTGTTTGTTATTATTATTTGTTGCTCTTGTTATTAAGTTCTCATTGTTCTATGGCTGCGAGCAATTTCTCATCGCCAACGCTCGCTGCGCAGCTGTATCCAAATCTCGAAAGCCACCGCTTTCCAAATTGTTGTTGTATATAAGAAAACACAAAACAAAAAAAATAAAATAATGAAAACTTTCGGATCATCCATGGAAATGCAGCATAAACACATAAATTTCGCTATGCTCCCCCCACCTCCTCTTGGAACGCTCGGTAATTGTTACAAATTTTTTATTATCCCTTCTTTTGCACGGTGACAATCTTTTAGGTAGCTTCTTTCAGTCAGCCCTTGGGTCAGTGCTTCATTGTTTCCGGACGTAGGTCCAACCCCCTTTCGAGGGCAACAACATTTTCTCAGCTTGTAAGTTGCATTTTATGGGCCTGGACTGTGGCATCATTAGGTTTGTGCCGAAAATTAGGGTACAATTTATGGAGGTGCCCCGTTGCCCGTTAACCGTTGCCCGTCGCCAGGATGCGCTAATTTTCTTTGAATTTCCCTATAAAAATAAAGGTAAAAACAACCCATTGGCAAACTTGTAATTTATGTCGCTGAGAAAAAGAAGCGCTACAAAGGAAACTCCTTTAAAAAAAAATGCGGCCAATTAGTGGCAGCAAATGTCAGCCTTGACACAGGACCACAGAAAACTGCTGTCTGACAAAAGTTTCCCCATTCGGCAGGCAATTTGCACCTTTTGCCTTGAGCTTTTCGTAGCGTCTGTCACCTAATTGAATTGAGGACGAGTGCCAAAATCGCTTAGTGCTAATCCGATTTGTGGCTGACCATTCAGTTACACGCATCAGTTGCGTTTGCGACCAAACGATCCCCAAAAATGGATACCCGCACAATCTTGGCTTTTACTTAGGAAAAAGGACAAATACTTTTGTGTGTGTGTGTGTGTGCACTTGAGTTTTTCTGCCCTTGGCTTTTGTCATATTTTTTTGCTTTTTTTATGGAACTTTCATAATTTCGTTTGTTGTACCCAGTAAGAAAGTTATTCAAGGGTATACCAGTTTTTACATAAACTATTTAAAAGGTTTCTTAAGTAATCAAGGCCGTTGTTATATATCTTATATTATATTCAAAGTACAGTGCAGAATGCAGGGTAATAATATAGTCGAGCATCGAACGACTTGTTAGCTTGTTGTTCGCTGTTGTTGTGTCTGTGTGTGTTTGTGAGTGTGGAAGCTGAAGTGGTGGAGGTGGGTCAGCTCTTCAAGTTGGTCAGTCAGGCGCAAATTATAAAGGAATTAATAGAGGCAAGGTCCAACAATGGACAGATTTATGCTTTGTGCTGGGCCAGTTCAAAAGGAAAACCTCAAAGCATATTAGAATGGAGACGGCAGTCGGGATTAGGTATTGAGCATTTTGACAATCTTGACATAAAAAATTGGCATTTGAATGCATTTAAATGCGAATATGCAGAATCAATGCGGTTACCCTACATGTACCGAAGGACAAGCCCATAAGCATAATGAAGCTGCGCACTAAGCTGATTGATTGCCCCGTAGGAGCTGAAGGACGAGAAGAACGAGCTGAAAGAAGCAATGTTACGTTGCACGTAATAGTAGGATGATGTAAGAGAGTAAAGATGGAATGGAATGAGATGCGTTGGAATACGAGAGACAGACAGCTATCCATCAAGGCGAATTTAAATGCAAATGCACAATGGTTGGGCTAACCCACTTAAAACTGTCATTATGATTATTATTGATCATCAGCACAGGGTTCCTGCAATAGACTTTAAATTGTGCCAGCAATTGGGCTGTGGGATAATTTGCATAATGCTGCCAGCGATAGGGCTAGTCTGCGGCCCATAAAACAGGTTAGCGGGATTAACTTGCCAATGTTTAGAAAACTTTCTAAGCAAATAACAAAACGCGTCAAGACAGAAACGCAAACAACAAATGAAACTGAAATTGAATTTGAAATGGAGACGCAGAAACCGAGAGAAAGAGAGACAGGAACCAGGAACCAGGCCAGGAGCTGGGAGCAACGAAAAGAGCTTACTTATGATGGGATTAGCGTTTCGCGAAATGTCATAAGGGGCTGCCAGCTGTCAGCTTAGATGGCTAACTTGATCTTAAGCTGTTTTGGTCATGTGAAAATTATGAAAAGCAACTTCAACTACCACGGACGGTGCAATATGGCAATGGCAATTCCAATGGCAATGGCGAAGCCTTCAAAATTGCACAAGAGATTGGAAGATCGCGTTATCGGTAGATCGCCGCTCGAATTACGATCAGGTAAGGATACGCATTCCCACACGGGACAGGAATGAGCAGCTAGGCGACCTGAAGTGGTTCAACTAATCAAAACTGACAAGGCAGCAGACCGGCTTGAGATCAAGACAAGACCATCCTGATCCCGATTCGGAAATGCGTCTGTTTTTTCTTCTGCTTCTGCCTGGGATGCTGAATCTTGGGGGGGGGGACTGGACGGAAGTGAGTTCATCAAATTAAAAGGTGACAAAAGGGTTGCAACTTACAGCAAAGGTTGCTCGGTTAGCTCGGTCAGGTCAGGTAAAGACAAAGGCCTGATGTAGCATCCCAGAGACAAGGGTCAAATGTCGTCCGGGCAATGACAATTGACAGCCCAGCGAACACCTAGGGCTAAAGTTTAAATTAAATTAAATTCATAGGTTTAAACGAGTTCAAAAGTTGAAAACATCGAATAAAAAAACACTGAAGACACTGAAAGGATAATGAAGCAAGGATGCTGCCAGGCTGCAATTAGCTGGCATTTGTTTTTTTTATCAGGCAGAGGGACCAGAACTCCTATAAGATCAGGATGATAAGTACTATGATATTTTGGAATTAATAAAAGGGATAAAATGAAACCATGAGTGTCCATAACTGAAATAACTATGAACAATCTCTGTTTTTGGAACTATAACGAAAATATTAGCTAGAATGGAAAAGATCTTGATTAATGTAAAATGGCAACTTAATATTTGTTTACAAATATACAGGGTATGCAAGCGAAACTCACACAGTTCCTTGTGCCTGATCAAGCTTTTTTCTTAGCCATGAGTTATAGGCAATGACTAGTCAGCAATTAGGGCAGGCTATTGTCGTATACGACTGGACAGCTGCGTCTCACTTGCGAGGGCCGCTGCCAAGTCGGCAAATTAGCGATCCTGGGCAAAAGGCTCGCCTTGGCACGGGCACGGGCATGGGCAGTGGTCACGGTCCTTTGATGAATTGCTGTGCGCAACCTCTCGAAGAGTTACGCATCGTTTTGTGTCAAGAGTGTCGACTTGATTGGTTCTGACAGCGCGCGAACCAACCTGAACCTGAACATGAGGCTGTAGCCGAAGCTGAACCTCAATCGAAGGACTGACTACAGCAGCTGCGAGCGCGATCTTTGCGCCTGAATTGATGTGGATGATCTTCAGATGATGACGACGATGATGATGATGATGATGATGATGAACTTGCAAGGCGCGACATAAGTGTAGCAACTTTGGCATTGCTCAACTGTTTGTTTTGCCGGGGAGCCGAGGGTCAGAAAGTTGATTGTTGTTGTTTTTATTTTATTTTATTTTTGTTGTTGTTGTCGTCGTTGTCCGCCTCATATGCAAATCAAAGGATATAAAACGGCCGCCCTTTGAAGCTGCGCCGGACCAAAACAACAGAACTGAAGCCCAGAAAAAACTAAAGATCAAGCGCAGCAGACGCTGATGAGCGTCGATTGTTTGCCAGCGAAAGTGACCGTGAACGGTGAATAGTGAATAGTGAATGGTGAATAGTGAATGTGAATGTGAGTGTGTGTATAGAGACCCTTTTGATTGAATTCAAATTAAAGTTGATACGTTCACGTTTACGGTTCCTATCTGCTGCCATTTTGCAGTGACAACTTTGTCTCATGGTTTCCAGTTTTCAGTTGTTTTTCGGATTTTTTTCTTTTGATGCAGCTCATTGTTGTAACAAGTGAGCGCCTTAACGGTTTCGTTTCACTGCCCATTGAAATTGTAACGGTTGTAAGTCAAAGAGCTGAACCTGAATGGGGCGTACAGCATTTGGCAATTATACATTTCGGGCGTGGCCAATTTAATGGCCAAACTTTGTTCAAAAGTATTTTAGAAAAAGAAAAAAAAAAGGATTTACAAAATTGAAAACTGGCTAACGCACGCGGCAGATTCAACCCAAGTCGAACCCTTTAACACCCCATGGCAGGAGCACAACAATCGATAGATCTTCCCATAGTTGCCATTTGTGGTATAATGGTTAAAAGTGGGCGTGGTTCGGTTTAACCAAAAGGCATCAAATCTGCCAATTTTACAATTTCACAATTTTATTGGCAACGCCCCGCAAAAACCGACAAATGTCAGCAATTTTTAATGGCTTCATTAAAATGGCAAACCCCACAAGCCCACAGTCAACGCCAGTTGCCCCTTACCCTGATCCCGTACGCAGCCTAACCCTTCGTCAAATACGATTTGCATTTGCTCTGAAACAACAACAACAACAACAACAACAGCAGCAACAACAACAGCAGCAGCAGCAAGAACTACAAGGAAAGCGACAACAATAACAACATCGATTAATGGCCGTTACAAATGTTTTCCATTTGTCAGCGTGTGTCGCGTTTTGCTTTTCAATTTTTCGCAATTCTTTTTGCAGCTCTTTAAAATTTTATGAAAATTTGCGTATCGATTCTGCCGCATCCAGAAATTGATGCGAATTTATGATAGGCATCACAAAACTGTGAAATAATTGAAATCAAATATAATGCATATGTGATTTGCAATTCGATTACAATATTTTGGGCTTTTGTGAGGCGGTTTGGGGTCGATTTCATATGGGTTCCGGGCACAGAACAGGATTCAGCGCTGGAAAAGGGAAACTGTTTCTTGGAGTGACATATGCCAGTGCGTGAAATCAGTTCGCATGATAATTATAGAGACATATAGAAATTATGTATAATTTTATATGTATTTAAACTTCTCTATAAATAGCTATTTATGTTTTTCTTATTTTTTATCGGTCTTGTTTTTAGTGCTTGACCGGGGATAAACTGCCTAATCATGTACAGATGCTGATGTTGCTGCAGATAAAACAGTTGGACAGTGTCCCAGACATGGAATCCAACTGAAGATGCCTAATGGAAGCCAGCATTCAATAAACGAATCGATCGATTTAAATGCGAATGATTACGCGGCAAGAAAGACCAGCAACTGTGATATCAAAGGCAGCAGCTTAGGCCGGAGAATCGAGCATGGGAACTTGAGAGCTACTAGACTGTACGGCCGGCCACTTGACCTTGTCGGCTGCACTTTTGTTGGGTTTTTATTGTTTATGGTAGCCAGCTCTGGCAAGAAGCGCGCATTATCCTGTCGAGCTATGCGGCCATTTGTGATGCTCAGTGCCCGCCGTCCGCTGCCCGTTGCCAGTTGCCCGCTGCCCATTGCCCGCTGTGCCTTTGTTCTGGCCAAAGGCAGAGACAATGACGGGCACAAAAAACACCTACGTGCCACATTGAATGGCAGGACGCGGGCGGCAGCCCGTTGCCAAGACAATGCACTGCAGCAAATTGAAAATTCATTCATGTGAAACGCGCTGGCAAGGTGGCAGCAAGAGCGAAGAGGTAAAAGGTGGAGGAGGAGGAGGAGGAGGTGAAGAAGTTTGACCAGCTCGGCCTATAGAGCTGGGCATTAAAACACCTTTAAGCGGATTATAGGAATTTTGACACTTTTTCGGCGTATCCTTAGCAGACAGAGACAGAAATGCAGAGGCAGAAACGCAGACGCAGACGCAGCACGTTGCGCCATTGAGAGACGTTGACCATTGAGAGATGATTCGTTAGGGCCGCCGGGTCGCGCCAGTTTGTCTGGGTTTTCGGTCTGCTCAGCTCCGGGTGCAGTCAATGAATTGTCGCACCGGCTGCTTTCTGCTCCGACTCTTCTACACTCTTCGCTGCGGCCCTATTGTCTGCCATTGATGAATGAAAAATGCACACACAAAAGTCAATTACATGCGTTCTTCTGGCGTTCTAGTAAAATAGACGAATCCCTGGGCATTATCCTATTTTTATTTATTTCTTTTTTTTTTGTATCTTGTTGCGCTTTTCAGCATTTTCCATGAATTTCATTTCTTTTTATGACAAAATCCTGGTTGAAGGGGTTTCTTTGAGTTTCGCTCATGTATTATATCATTTATCTCTTGCACTCATTTGACGAGGGCGTTGACGGACAGGTTGCAATTCGGTTTACGAAACTGAGCCGAGAATTTTTTTTCACAAATAATTCCTAGATTTTAGTATAACACTTAGAGTAAGTTATGAAACTGTAGCGCACTCAAATCTATAGATATATCTTTGTGGGTATAGTGTTCCTCATGCGAAGGGTAGACAAGGGTCTTAAGGAGAAAGAAAACACATACGCTGACTTATATCTGCCATATCAATCGCTGAATCAAACCGTTGTCATAACTGCTTTTGGTTTTGGCAGTTTCTCTTATCAATTTGCTGCAAATCTCAGAGAACCGTTTGAGCTGCATTGTTTACCTCTATCCCAGACATGGAATCTACATATGTGTATATAGGCGTGTGTGTTTGTGTGTGTGTGTAATCCTTGTTTGCCGATTGAAATTCGCAAGGATTAAACGCACTCAAGCAACGATGCGCATCTAATTGTTGGTCGTGTGTGTTTTATACCCTTTGCGACAATTGCCAAACTGGCGATTGATTGTTATCGATAAAAGTGCTATTCGATCGCTTGAACAATTTGCAAAACTGTTTGCTTTGTGGCCTATGAAATTGAAGCCGATGCTTATCAGGAAGAACTCAACCGTGGCTGAAGCTTCGTCCTGTTGCTGACCCTGGTCCCAGCGGTAACCCAAATTAATGCAAAAACCAAATGCGCAAAAAAAGGAATCTTCTTGTACCCTGTGCAAATAATTAAAAAAAAGGTTGTCTTACATTTGTAGCCAATGCAGCGAAAAAGATCTTTATAATTCAAAAAAATGTTTTCATTTCATATGTCTTGGTTTTAATAGCAAGTTTTTGTGGCATACTTTACGGCTACTCAAGCTACTACCTCAACGGCCAACTTGCTTCCCTAGTGCAGGGTATCGATTTGTCAAGTTGCCATAGCTGTTGTATTGCCTAATACTGTGCTGTTCTTTAAGGAGCTGCTCCCCATTTTGATTAACATTAATGAGCAACAAAACGTGCAAAATTTACATGGCAACATCGTCTTTTTCGGCCTTTTGTTGTGCGGGCCTTTCAGAAAACGTTCTATTGAAATGAGTTGGCAGCAATGTGTGGCAGCACCTGCCCCCAACAAGAACAGCAACAACAACAGCAACAACAACGTTGACAACAAGAGTAGCAACAACAGCGATTTAGGCATTAGACTCCATTGAATTGCCGTTGATTTGTGGCATTTGCATACGCTAAAGCGCTTAAAGCCTCAAGACCCCAATCGCAAAAGCTAGCCCAAATGGGTTCGTAAGCTGACTATTCATACTCGTATTCATATTATGTATTCATATTATACTATGTTGCATTTTAGAGGCAGTCAGTCACTCAGTGGACGGACTGGAGGCGGGCCCGAGATTGCATTGTCAGCGCCTTTTTGTTAAACTACTCATTAACATTTATTTGCAAGTGCAGAGAATGCAGAAGAGAGGCAAAAGCAACTGCCATGATAAATATGACAAACAAACAAACAAACGAAAGAAACAACCAGCGAATAGACAAACAGACAAGCACAACAGACAAACAAATGCATTGCGAAAACAACGAAAAATGGAAGCAACATGGCGAACAAGCAACGACTATTCGAATACCCTGTTTATTAACAAATACTTATTAATATGTATAAAAAAGAATACAGTTTTTTTTAATAAAACATTTCAACTTTTTTAAATTAATCAATAGACATCATAAAAAAAACGTATGTTAATAGGAATTCAGTATATATTTGTTACCTCCTTAATATAAGTTAATACAAGTACAGGGTATGCTATGTAATAACAATGGCTGCCTAACAGTGAAAGAGATGCAGATAGGGACAGAAGCATTGCCAAAGACAATGGCCGGAGCCAAGTACATAGAGCGCACCAAAAGGCAGGTCCAAATGTGTAGGGCGGCTCACAAACTTACCATGCGAAACGTACAGATAAAGATAACAGTTCCCACATATGCATACCACATATCAAAAAATATTTCATAAGTAGTATATTTTTATTTATTTATTTATGCCTTAAAATGGTAATATTAATGTTAATATTTTAAGGCGTTCAATTCGAGCTTAACTATTATATGTAATATATAAAATATCAAGAAGCATATTTTGAACATTGAAAAATACTTTTGAAACCGCCCTCGTACAGAGAATGGCACAGTTGCAATCGTCAGTCAGTCAGTTAGTTAGTGAAAAGAGAGCTGGAAAAACGTGCGCCATTGTTCAGAACTTGCAATTGTTGACTGACAATTGGCAAAAAAGGTAACGAGTGCAGAGAACTGCTTGCACTCCCCCTACAACTCCCTCCCATCCTATCCTCTGTCACCGCACTTCCTTGCTTACAGTCTCGAGTGGAGTGGAAGAGTGGCTCAAGTCATTAGAGCCAAATTAAATTAGAAGCTGAATCAGAATTAGAGCATTGCGATGAGGTTGTTTGCATTTGTCATTAGTTTGTTGTTAATTAAAATGAAACTCAAGTGCGAGTTGAGTCAGTTAAACAAAATCAAAATCAGCGCTAAAAACCGCCCCACAAAACAAAAGCAAACACCTGCGCAGCACATAAACACACACTCACACAAACACACACGCAGACAGGCACACACACAAAAAGCTCTAAAAACAATGGCGACAAATGGAGCTGTCGCAGTCGCAGTCGCTGTTCCCGTTGCCCACGCCGCCACAGCCGCAGTCGCAGTCGTTGCAGTTGTCATGGGCAACAGGACACCAAGGAAATTAACAGAACAAAGCGCTGCATGAATATGAAATGCAGGGAATGGCTAAGGCAGCTGCAATCCAAGCAAGGACTGAAGCGTCGCATTTTAAAGCGACCCGCGTAGATTAGCCGAAATAAGTTTACAAGCCAAAAAGAAGGATAAATATAAAAAGGGCAGCAGCACGAACATGTCAGCATCAGTTAGAAAAGTGTCCATTAAGATTAGTTGATTTTGCTTTCGATAGTTTGAAGCGCTAAGTAAATGCGTTAAATAAACAAAAACACAAAAAATATAACTCCCAAGCGACTCCCATTTGACCCCCAGCCATGTAAAATACTTCCCCAACCAGAAACAGCGGCGTTGGCGACGGCAGCCCGCAGTCGCAGAGCCATTTCCAATTGGAAACGCCCACTAGCCGGCACAAGCAGCAATAGACGACAACGATGGCGAGCCTTGACACTATTGTCGTCTCGCTTCCGCAATAAGGCGACACCTGCTGTGCGTGGCGCTCAATTGGCGCTCTTGTGTCCATTCGCTCTCTCTAGCTCGCTCGCTCGCTCGCTTGTATGTTAACTCCCTCGTTCTCTCCATGGTTCTGCACAGCTGAGCGGTGCTCTTTTTACTTTTTAAGCGTCGCATTTCTTTGCTGTTTTTTTCTTGGCTCAAGTGTCACCTGCACCTGGTCGCGGTAGACCGCTTGTGACGCTGTCGTTGGCTGCGCTGCTCCTCTCTCACACACACATACACACATACACGCACACGCTCACATTTAGGCTTCTTTACTCATTTGCATGCCCACAAATTTTCTTATGTTTCAGTTATGCGACAACGTGCGTGTTTTCACAAGTTACAAATTGTCATCAAAAAAACTGATTAATCAACAGAAAAATTAAACAAATAAACCAATAAAAAAGCTGCTCCCAACCAGTTGGTATTCGAATTGGTGTTTTGCTGTGTGTGTGTGTGTATGTGTGTGAATGGAGCGAGAGAGCCGCAAACGTTGAGTGAGCAACTAAAAGTTTGCATGGCAAAGCTTCTGGCTCCCTGCGAGTGCGTGCGTGTGTGTGTGTGTGTGTGTGTAAGTTGTTTTTGTTGCTTTTCTGGTCGCTGCCGCTGTCGCTGCAGCCAACCCCCCAAAAACTGACAAGTCCGTGCGACTCGTTCGTCTGTGGCTCGTGTGAGAGCGCGCGCCAAGTTTTTAGTTACGCGTCGGAACGTATCCGTTGAATAGCCGCCAAGCCAAAGGCAGCGCTTAGAAGTCGCAACAGCAACAGCAGCCGCAGCAGCAACAGCAGCAGCAGCGACGGTCTTAGTTTTAATCCATAGTTAAAACAATAATAACAACAACAACAGCAACAACAAGCGGACCGGAAAAACGTTTTGTGACCATAAACAAATTGGTTGTTTTCTCGTGTTGCAGTTGCCAGTTGCAAGTTTTACGTTGCATCAACTTAACGAAATGCTAAGCGACGGTTAAACACACATAACTGACCAAAAGCACATCAAGAATATAAAATTTAAAGTTTTATAATATCACGTTTTTCGACAACGCCCCAAAATCCAATTGGATACTCAAAACCCTTAACGCGGAGTGCTCATCAAAACAAACAACAAGAATTTTAAGTCCAATACGACAAAACACGCGTAAATATTGCTCATAAAGTCGTGAAATCTTAACCATAAGCTACTTATTTCAATGTTAAACAATAACAACAACAACGTTAAACAAGCTTCATTCCCATACTGAATGAATAAATATGTGAATGAAAGAAGCGCCCAAAGTATCAAAAAAAAAAGCCCGCATAAGCAAATAAACAAAGATAAATAAACATAAACTAGTGATATCCAACATGTAATGTGTAAAACAAACACAAACATAAATACAGCAACAGATACAAATACAGATACAAAGCCTCAACTGCGTTTGGCTAAGCTCATAAATGTCGCTCATAAATTGTTCAAAACTTATACAAACCTTAACAGTTTGTGGAAACCGGCGCGGAATTTAAGCCATTAAACCGCTACAGCATCCAGAAGCACAGCTTTTAGGCATTATATAGAATATACATAAGTATAGATTCGATTCCAATCACGTTGAAACAAATACAAAGGCAATGCAGCGCCACTCAAGGTAAGTCAGGAAAGGACTTTAAAACACACAGATTGTAAATACTGCGATATCTGAGAGAGGTTGAAATTCCAAAGTCTTAATAGACTTATTTTAGCTTCGTAGCTTACAGTTTCTTTCAAGTCTGTTTTATAGAAGAAAGGCCATTCAAATTGAAAAAAAAAAAAAACAAAATGAAATGTTTATGAAATAAAATAATATACAAGCATTAAACTTTTGCCTTTCAAATGCCTAACTTTTTCGGGGCACTCATTTAAATTGAAATTTGGATAATCATTCAGTTTGTGCCGAATCATTATTGTCGGAATCTTTATGAGTTCGTTTCGCTCGTGTCGTCTCTTACTTTTAGTTTTTCAACAATCACATCCTTCTTCGTCTGCTTTGCTCAATTCTTGTATTGTTTTTCTTCGCTAAGAATATGTGGAATGTTAAAAAAAATAATAAAAAAAAACAAGTGAAAAGGCTGCAATCGGATGTAACCGACAGCGTAATACTCGTTCCCAATATAATACAAAGTATGTACAAAAGCATTATTTGTAAACTTAAATATTGAATCTAGGGGTAAAGCATGGCCAAAATGCGATCAAACATAAAAAATTTGATCAATATTGGTAACATTTTGGGTGTTTGATGCTTTTATAAATCTTGGCAACCACAATCGATTTAAAATATATATCTATTACCTGTTCTAAAATTTGAATAAAATGTATACTGTTTTTTCGAATAAAAATTTTTGCAAAAATTTAAAATTGAACAAATTGAACGTTGCTGTCGGGTGTAACCGACAGCGCATTACTCGTTCACAGTGTAATAAAACATACAGCCAGGCATTATTTGTGCAATGCAGAATTAATATCTAATTATCCATTAAAAAGTTAAATTCGCAATTCTAAATTTTGAAAACAGCATTTTTTCGGATATCAAGCTTTTTTTCCTACAAATTTTATTTTCAAAAATTAATATTTTTTGAATGTAAAATCGATCTAAATGAAAAATCATGATCAAAATGCCATCAAACATGAAAATCGGTTCAGTTTTGACAAAGTTATGGAAGTTTGAAGTATGGGA
>SCDS01000358.1:0-46360 GCA_004149465.1 Drosophila nigromelanica
CATATATATATATACATATATATATATATATGATGGCTGACGGCTGACCTTGGGCGCAGTGCAGCTGCTGCAGCGGAAGCAACCCCCAAGCGGAGCGGAATTCAGAGCCAATGTCGAGGTTACGCCTATCGAAGGACGTTGCCAAGGCAACGACGCCAACGCAGCAGGCGGGCTTGGTCTCAGGGCCAGCTCATTGGGCAGGAAGTGCAGCCTGCAACCAGTTCACACGGCGTCGGTTTGAGCGGCCATTGAACGGCAGAGCATTTTCAAAATGGCCGTCAAAACGCGCTGACCTTGAATGCAGCCTGCTCATTGGCCGCAGCGGCAGGCAGACAAAATCACAGCTTCAGCTCGCGATTGGGGCTGCGGCTGGTGTTGGGGCTTAGGGTGAGCCAACTGCATGTGACCAGGGTCAAGCGGCTGACCAGAAACCTTGAGCAAGCCCAATAATTAGCCGAAAATCTATCTTCGCTAAGGTTTGCTGAATTTGAATGACCAGCTCTTCACGGGAGCGGGGAGCGGGGAGTGGAGGGAGTTGAGGAGCATAAAGCTGCAGTGGCCGCATACACAGCAGAACTTAATTCAAAGCCCACGCAGCGCGCGTCCAGTCCGATTCACAATTGCTTCGTTTCTATAATTCGCCTCGTCGTTCGCCTGGCTCGTGCCCACTTCGGGCCCCAGCATCCTGTCGGCCATTTGCCGAGCGGCGAGTCGGGCGCCAACCGACGACAACTGCAGCCAGAAATCAGGCCCAGCACGTTGGGGGCACTTTCTCGATGCAAATGGCGTGCAGCGTCGTGTCAGTCACTGGACGAGCGTCAGCCTGCATTCAACGTACCACATTCAGTGTGTGCATCCGCCAGGACCCTCTACTCTCTGTGTTTCTCTATATGTGTAGAGCAATTTACAAAAAAAAAAAAATTGGAAATTTTTGCCCAGCGCCGCACGCAATTAAATACAAAACATATTCAAACGGAAAACGGAAAAGTCAAGACGTCGAGTTCTTTTCCAAAAACTTTTCCACTGTCGCACGCGGCGTATGTGCGCTGTTGAATCCTGGTTGCAGCAACTGCAACTGTTGAGAATTAGTGCTAAATTAAGACTATTCATTAAGTGCAATAACTAATAATTAACCAACTCATATATACACATAGCATAGTTAACCGATTAGTGTGTGTGTGTGTCTATATTTAATGCGTGTTTAACTAAACTGTCTATTAACCAAAAGTACAGTTGCCACAAAACGTTTAGTTTCGACAACTTGCTTGTATTTAGAATTGCAATTAAAACTCAACAAAATACTACAAATATAAAGTTTAAAATAAATATATACCTATGAAAAACATTGAGTAAAAAAGTATACTAAGATTTTCACATTGAAGTGTTTGAATTTGAATCTCTTTAAAAAAATATTTATTAACTGGTAAGTAATTTTACTAATCCACTGTTTATATAATTAATTGTTGTTGTAGTTTTAATTGTTCTCACCTTAAATTGCTGTTATCCATTTATTATTAAACTATTTGGAGTGAAACTCTGGGTGCACTCTAATATATTTGAAATTGTTCTCATTAATTAATTAAAGATCTCTACTGATCTCTAGTTTTACAATCCAATCTTTATTTTAATGTAACTGTTTTGGATGTTCTTCTTCCGCTTTGGTTTGGACATCTTAGCCAAGAAATATAAAAAATACAAATAAGCTTTACAGTAATATAGTATAGTATAGTTATAGTAACAACAACTAAAAATAACGTCTTTATTTGTGTTGATTATTTTGTACAAGCGGCTTTTAACATAATTTGTATCTACGTTGAAAAATCTCTAAGTTAATCGTTAGTGGTGTCATCTTTGTGTGGGTTAATACAACTTTAAATTAACAATTATTATATTGAATATAATCATTATATAGTTGAAATTTACATTTGTTTATTGCATACAAAATACACACATATTTATCCTGAATTCATAAATTGATTTATTTTAAATTCATGGCGACAATGCCTACAAGATCTTCGTCTTTGGTTATGGATCACGGTTCAAACCGGTATCCCTCCTTTAGATGCGGTTCTTGAACCTGGCTTTAAACTCGGCCCTTCGATCTATTTTATTATCTCTTGGAGAAAACCCCGCTTCTGCAGAAGCCCGCTTTCTTTTCTAGCTAGCAACTTATTGATTCCTCCTCAAATCTTCAGTATTATCAGGGTCTAATACTAATAATATTCGGTCTCTTTAGTCTATAAACAATAGTTGCTTTTATTGTTGATACAAATTCGCAAACGTGACTTTAACTCTCTTAGATAAGTCTTAATTTAACAAACGTTTTCTATCACTAAATTTTTTTCAAATAATTATTTAAGCTTAAAATCTACCTTGTTGCACAAAAAAAATATATTTTTGTTGAAATTCGCGTCTCTCATGACAAACAGTAGCTGTTGGCATCAGTTAGGATCACGGTTAAAGCTGCCTGAAAATATTTGGCAATTGCAAAAAAATGCGAAACAGTAGTCGACAAATTCCAACAGCTGAACGAATCTGTGAATAAGCGAAAAAAATTGAATTCTCGACCCATTTGTCTTTTAAATTTTTGGGCTTTGGGTTTTTGGGCACAAACGATCTGTAGTTGAAGAGCCAGACAATCGCTTAGGTAGCCAGGGAGTTATTTTTTTTTTTTTATTTATTTTTTTTTTTTTTTTGGAAATTGGTATCATAATGACTCGAAATCAAGATCAGGCAGACACAGTTTTGCTTTTTGTGGACCTGGTGCTGGGACTTGAGAATTGGGACTTGGGGCGTTGCCTTAAGCTCACATCAAGTTCAATTCGAGCGAGCATCCAGAGGCTGATTTCAGCTCAGAGAACTGCGTGAATAACTGCGTTAATTTCTTGGGTTGACAGCGGATGTGGCTACTGTTGCATGGCATTCCACTCTCTGGCACTGACTGTGACTCCAACTGCGACTTTGACTCCGGCTGCGATCATTCGCATCGCTGCGGCTGTATTCATTTTGGCATGAGGCATGCAACAATCTTTGGCATTCCGCGGGTGTGTCAACTGTCTTCATTGTGGCCAGCTACCGCTGCATGCTGAGCGCCATTTACGGCCAACGGCCAACGGCCAACGGCCAATGTGCATATTTCTGAATAAGCCCACAGCCTCTGACCGAATGTTGCCAACACCCGCGCAATTTACTTGTAACCCCAATTGCGAGGGCTTCCCACTCGGTTGCTGCCGGTCTGCAGAATCGTCTGAATAGAGTTTCCATTTAAGGCTTAATCTCACCCCATTTACCTACTGCGTTTCCTGTTGCTTTCAGTGGAAATTCATTCATTAAGTTTTCCTGGAAATTCGATTGCAAACAATTTTAAATAATGACAATTCTTATTAAGAAGCACACAACTGTAATTATTTCTGAGCTATAAATCAAATAAACTGGATATCCAGAATATATATTTTTCACATGATTTTCGCCGAAATCTATAGTCCTTGATTTTTCTTTGTACACAACTTTCTGATATGTGATCCAATTTGAATTAATTATATTTTTCTGGTCATGACGTTCGTCAATTGAATCAGAAATGTAAAAGTGAAAAACAACTTTTAAGAATTTTCCTGTTTTATAAGTTAATAGCTGAAGCCCTTTTAACTTGAAACCCCTATAACTTTGTGAAAACAGTGCTTAAACTCTCTATATTTAAAATATAAAATTAAAATTTACAAATTAGTTGAATATAAATATTTGGTGCATTACCGATCAAAATAAAATTCTAACTGTCTTTAAGGTAGTCTACTTTCCTAACAAATGTTTTTTATTTTCAAAATCCATTAAAATTAAAACTTCTCCCTTACCTTCATCAAAAATCAATTGATTCCAATGTGGGCTAGCATTTTTGTAATAGCTTACCCTCTATTTAAAGAATTTGTGAGAAAACATAGATTTTAATAAAAATCATTATTTGGTTTTGTGAGTTAAGCTAAATTCTATAAAAAATTAATTTTTCGAAATCTTTAACTTTTATATTTTTATTAAAACTGACTAAATATCCTACGAAATGCATTTTTTGGTTATGGCTAGTGCTATTGATATTTAAAAATATTAAAATTAATACTTAAAATATTCAGATTGATATTAAAAACGAGTTTTTATAAATCATATTCGCCGGCGCTTAGGAGAGATACTTCCCAGGTGTCTTTCTCTATGGCAAACAATCGTATTTAGACCGGAGATTTACTAACTGACTGGAGCAAGTATATTGGTTATACAATAATCTTGCTAAGATGATGTGCCTCTTCAACGCCTCTAAAGAACAATGCATTTATTTCGGTACGCATTCCAATTTTACAGTAGTGCAGAAGTGTATCACATCAATAAAATAAGAATCTTTCAAACCAAAACTTGTAGCCAGAAATATAGAACGAGATTTAAAGGTCCGCATTGTTGGTGATATCTGACAACATTAGGTCCAACAGAACTTGCAAGCGCTCTTCACTATAATGCTGAATCTCAAATGATATTTAAAAATATTTATATTGATAAATTAAATATTTAATTTGATATTTAAAGTATTTTTGTTTTTATAAATTATATATTTGATTGTTTTCCAAGCTCTTGCTGCCTTGTAAACAATGGGTTACATTTATATTTTTGTCGCCAGGTTTTTAATTATGTATAGCTAAAAACTGTGCTTTAAAATATTTCAAATTTTATTCAAAATATTTACTTTGGTAAACCTGTCTAAATTTCCTTTCGAAGGTTTGTTTTGCAATTGAAGTTTGGAATTGATTCTCAATTCCCAGTAATCAAAACTAAATCTATTTTTTTTTGCATAATGCCTTTATTTGTGTATATATAGAAACTTTATTCTATTCAACTTATTTTATAGTTATTTTCGAATAGAGGACTCAGAGTTGCTCTCTAATAAATATCGCAAGTGATCATTAAATGAATAGCCCATTTAAAGGCAGAAGTAATTTCGTTATGGACTTTTACATTTTTGAATAGGACGGAAGCGGGTTGGCGTTTTGATTGTTGGCATCGCCGTTGACATTTTGCCATTGTTCACATTTGTTTAGCTAAAATATTGAAAACTCGAATAGCTTTTCGTGTGTGGTGTGTGGTGTGTGGTGTGCGGTGGTTGCGTGTGTGGCTCGGCTTTCTGGGCGACCCACCAACGCCGACGGTTGCGGCCACTTTCCAAGTTGATTATATGCAAAGCAGGCAAAGCCCACATCGAAAGCGAATCCAAAAGCCAATGCTTCACATTTAACAATTTTTGGCTGACTTGGCAAAGATTTTGAACCTACGGCGAGTCCAAATTTGGTTGTAATTTAAATATGCATTTGTTATGCGTCTGTCGCGGCCCGAAAAAGCGAACGGCAAGCACAAATAATATTGTCAGTTTTATGGGTAACTTTTTAACCATTTTAGTGCATGTACCGATTCTTTTTTTTTCGGCTAACTATGTGGGTGCTCGGCAATTGCAAGTATGAAAATATGCATATAACTATATCGTCCAGATGAAGTAAAAATTGATTGTAGTCAAAGATAGTGAAAAAATCCTACTTAAAATTTGTATTACATGCTCAGAAACAAATATTTTACACATATATTTGTATATATTTTACTGTTTATTTCAAATTTATTGCCTTAAACACAATAATTTTGCTAACATCCTACATTGCTTTTATGTTATTCAAAATGAGTTTGTCGCAAAAGAAAAAGGCGAAAGACTTGAAGGATTTCGAAATTAGGACTAAGACAACTTCGTTTGTATACGACATGGTGTAGACATTATGTATAAAATATATAATCCAAAATTTTCTAAGAAAAAAGAAAAGAAAGCTCAGACATGACTTTTTTCCAGTCATTTATTCTTTACAATTCTTTACAATATAATGGCAAGAATATACAACTTCAAATGAAGCAAGTAAGAAACTAACAGGAAAGAAATAAAACATATAAAACAAACATATACCCGGACAGAGGACGTATCATGACCAAAATGCCATCAAACATGAAAATCTGTGAAGTTATGGCAAAGTTATGAGAGTTTGAAATATAGGAGCTATAGATTCGAGAGCTTTACATGTCAAAATTGTTGTACTTTTTGGCATGATTTCTGATCAAAAAGTTTACCCCTTTCGAATAGCGTTTAATGTTGATTTTTATACTAATTATGACATCCACAATCAATTAAAAATAAAAATTCGGAATTCTAAATTTTTCAAAAAATTTGTTTCGAAAATGAGAAAGTAAGTACAAAAATGCAAAAATATTTATTTTCCATAATGCTTATTTCTTAAATGCATAATCAATCTATACGACAAATCATGACCAAAATGCCATTAAACATGAAAATCGGTTTAGTTTTGGCAAACTTATGAGAGCTTTATATGTCAAAATTTTTGTGAATTTTAGCATGATTTAAAAAAAAATTGACCCTCTCTGAATTAGTTTTTATGTTGTTTTTTTTAAATACTAATTGCGACATCCACAATCGATTAAAAACATAAATTCGCAAATCTAATTTTTGAAAAAAAAAATGTACATATGTACATATATGAGTTTTGCAGCAAAATTTTAAAAAAATTTATTTTCCATAATGCATATTCCTTAAATGCAGAATCTAGAGGACAAATCATGACCAAAGTGCCACCAAACATGAAAATCGGTCACGTTTTGACAAAATTATGAGAATTTGAAATATGGGAGCTACGGATCGGAGAGCTTTTTATGTAAACATTTTTATAATTTTCAATTTGTCAATAAATTTCTGAACACTTTATCTTAGGCGGTTTATCACGAGTATATTTTCCAAGTCTAAAGTCCCCAGTTTCCGTAGCGGCGAAAAATGTTCATATCGAGAGAGACGGACGGACAGAAAGACTCTTTGCACTTTGTGAACGAGCATAAAAATTCTCAAGAATATCAATCGAAAATGTTTGTCATTAAAAGTTGCAGCTGAAAACAATTTGCATTTTTTAGCTATCCCAATTCATCAAGTTAAAAATATTTTTGCCATATTGGGCCAAAAAGAAATCGGCTTGGAAAAACCCAAACAGAACTTGTTGTCTAGAGTATAGAGTGGGTAAGAATATATACATATGTACATATGTATATGTATGTGCGAGTTTCGAAAAATACCAGATACCAGATAGCCAGCCTACCATGCGTCCCGCCCACGTTTATCAGAAGATGTGGGCAACTTATTTACCAAAAGTGTCGCAGTTCCATTATGCCCAAAAATTGTGTTTATTCAAATAAGAATTTCCATAAAGCCGAGTTTTAATGATTCTTGCAGTAAGTTGCTCTTAAAATGATTGTTGCTGTTGCTGTTGCTGTTGTCCGGTTGATATTGGGCGACGGCGAGTCTGTCAAAAATTGGCCATTGTTCACGTATAAACTGGTCGCAGTTGAGAAAAAAATTGCAATTTATCCAAAAATAAGCGCAAATAATTTACTTAAAGCGCAAAAAAACGCAATCAATATATGTAAATATATATCAGTATATAACATTAAATAAAATAGCCAAGAAAAACATCAACAACATTTTTAAATAATACAAAAGCAAAATAACAAAATTTTTTTCTTTGCCAGCGCAAACGACGACGGCAGCGACGCTGGCAGCGGGGCAGCGTTGCTGGCAGCGCAGGCCTCCATTCATTATAAACGGTTTCATTCATAAAAACGACTCTGGCGAGTGAGTGAGCGAGCTCTATGAATTCGCCGCATGTCGCTCTTTCATTTCGCTCGTTTATTTCGCTTGACTCGGTGCGAATTCGCTTTCGCTCGCTGAAACGAGTTGAGTCTTGTGGCATTGGAGAGGAAGTTTCGAGTGTCGACTGTCTGCTGTGTGTGAGTGTGTGTGTATCTGTGTGTACATACAGAGATACATATGTACATACTATATTGTATGTATGTATGCGTTTAGCAAGCCATTTTGATACTATGCCATATAGTAAATATATGTAAATATATATATGTATGTATGTATGTATATATTTGTATTTCGCTTCCTTCTGCACTGGAAAGTTCATGCTAATCTCTGCCTGGGCACCCAATAGTCTGTGTCCCAAGTTAGTATGTTGTTCTCTTTTTTTGGTTTAGTAGTTATCTACAGTTGATCCGATTTGCCCGCTATCTACCCCGTTTTGAGGCTTGGCTTATTAGACAACAAACAACTCTTCACGCTCGCTTTAACTTTTTGTCGTTGTTGTTGTTGTTGTTTTTTGCTGTTTTTCAACGCACGTCGCTGTCGACGTTGTTGTTGTTGTTGCCGCGCACTTTTTTATGTTGAAGCCAAGAAAAGTGCTACTGGTTTTGAGATTTTATTTTAAAGTCGCTGCGCACAGTTGCCAACGCGCCGCAGAGTCGTGTATTTTTCTTTTGACACAGACTGCGCGAGGCACTCGGCAACTCTGCCGAACATCAACAGCAGCAGCAGCAGCAGCAGCAGCAACAACAACAACAATAACAACGGCAGCAGCCCAACCAGAGACCAGCCAGCCAGACAACGTTGAACCAGTCGTTGTTGTTGATGTGTTTGCCTTTCAATATCTTTCACACTGGAGAGCGTCATGTTGTTGAAATTCTAAATGCGATTCGATAACAAGGTGAAGCATAATTGAAAATAATATAATAAAAACATTAATTAAATTTAGAAGCTAAAATTAGTATCAATAAAATTCTAAAAATATTCCATAAGAGACTATTGACAAGTCTATTATAAATAAAAATCTATCAAATACTAAACTTCTATAAATCTTCCTGATTTGTGTGCACAGGTGAATGCTTTGATTTAAGGGTCTCGCCTGTTGTTAACTTTTCTACTCACACCACACTGGCATAACAACAACAACAACAACAACAGCAACAACGTATGCTTACCTCATGCAACATTCAGATACAGATACTTACTCGCACACACACACACACACACACACACTCAAGAAGACAGACACTCGCACACACACACTTGGCAGCTGCAGCTATTCATGCATAGACAACAACGACAACTACGACAACATCGCCGCGATTTTGTAGCTACTTTCGCCTCGGTGTGTGCGTATTTTTCATTCATATTGGCAGCCAACGCGAAACAGACACCGCAACGCTCATTGAGGCTGATATTTTATGGCCCAACGCAAAAAATTTTGGTGAAAATATGCAACTAGCTGAGATTCATTAAAAACACAAAAAAAAAAAAAAAAATAATAATAATAATAATAATGAATAAAACGACACTTGAAGACACTCAAAATCGAGCAGGAAAATAACAAAATTGTTTTGAGATGAGAGAAATATGAGCTGAGTGATTGAAATTGGATTTGGTTTTGCTTTTGCTTTTGTTTTTGGAATTGGAATTGGAATTGGAATCACACTCGTGTGTTGGATTCTTCGCGTAGGCAGCGCCCAAATGAGTGTTTGAGTGTGTGTGTGTGTGTGGGAGGGGGGGAGGGGACCCTGCGGGGGGCGGCGGCTGTTGTTCCTATGGCTTGTTTGCGCGCTGTTTGCTTTTAAATTTAAATGAATGAAAAAACTGGCATAAATTTGTCGCAAGTCCAGAACCCCCCGCAGCCCTGGCCGCACCGTAAACCCGTACCGTCATCAGCATGGACGCGGCGAGCGAGCGCGCCTACAAGTTGGCATATTTTCAATTTCCGTTTTTTTTTTTAAAACAACAACAGCAACACAGCAAAGCCCCCAACACTCACAAGCACACACACACACATACACACACATATACACACGCACACCGACAAAGCTTCACAGCCCCAAAGCTTATGTTGGCGTCTGTTGCCGCTGACGGGCAACGGGCAGCGGGCAGCGGGCAACGGCGGTGGCGGCAACGTCCGGTTGGTTTTTAGTACGAAAATTCGTCGCCGTCGCCGTCGCCGCCGTCGTCGTCGTCGTCGTCGTCGTCGCTCATAGCATAGGCTTCGTGCGCTTTTGAGGCCTGTAGTCGCTGCATGTGGGACAAGGGCGCTCGCTGTCGAGGGGGGGTTAAGAAAGGCAGACCATGTGTTGTCGCCTTACAATGCTGTGTAGTTCAAAATTGTTTTGTAGTCACTCGAGCTGCGAGTGCAGCGAATTCATTGAGTCAAAGAGCGAATTCGCTTTCGCTCTCGTAAGTGATCAACTGTGTGCCCACACATATACAAATACACACACACTTGCTCGAATATATATGTATTTACATCCAAGCCCAGTCGAAATTAGCGAAACGTGTTTTTGAAAGAGTGCAACTGCTTAGACAGCACTATATATATACGCTATCTAGGGACTAAATTGTTAAATAATTCTTAAATAAAGAGAAAAACGCTAATTTAAGTACTTTAAAAAAATGTACAACTACATTTTTTCTGAGCAACTAACAATACAAATAGGAAGATTATAAGATATTCATAATGTATACACAAGTGAATATATGTATTTCGTTTGTCTGCTCATTGAATTGTTATTAGTAATGAAAAAAGCAGTGAACTGGCATGCTTCTAGCATGCTGACTTATCCGACTGGGCACTCAACGCACTCACACAGCTGCACGCTCAGCGCGCTCTTTTCGCCGCACATACAATTTCAGAATGAAATGAATTCGCCGATGAAAAAACCAAACGGTTGCCAGTACGTCGCGTCGAACTCGGCATTCATTTCGCTTCAAAAACTTTGAGCGTGTACACAGTGCAACGTGAACGGAGCTGAGTAGAGCGGCTGCCGCGAAGAGTAACATTTTTTGTAGCCTGGCATATTAAACATTCACTTTAAACAATTTAACAACAATTCATTCGCACAAAACGAACGACGACCAGTAACAAGAGCGATAATCGAGTTTAAATTGAAACAACAAATATTGTGCAAAATATAGTGAGATTTTAAATGTTTGTATTTAATAATAAATGAGTTGCAATCGCAATCGAAAATCTATTTTGGAATTACAAATTGCTTCCAATGGAAATAATGTGCCTAAAAATGTAAATTGCGCAAAGAAAATCGACGTCTATTTAAAAGTCCAACAACAACAACAACAAAAACAACGAGCACGGCAAAAATATCTAGCGAAAAAAACACAAAAAATAAATTCAATTCAAATACAAAACGTGTTAAGCGAAAAATAAAACAACAGCAAAACCAACAACAGCAACAACAACAACAACAACAACGACAACGACACATGAAATTTGTCTTTATAAAATTGCATAAAAATATTTTTTACTGTAGTGTGTTGTCGTAGCGCACAGATACAGATACAAAGCGACACTCACACATCTACAGCCGTCGACGTGGCCTCCGTCTTAGTGTGCGTCCGTGTGAGCGTGTATGTGTGCGTGCCAGTGTGCATGTGTGTGTGAGCCGCAGTCGCTGTCGCTGTCGCTGTCACCGCCACCGTCAACGTAAACGTCGCCGTCGTCGCTGCTGCCGTCGCAAACGTTCATTTATTATTATTATTATTATATTTTTGGCACGCAAACCTGTAACAGTCGCCTGTGCTGCCAGCGTCGCAGCCGAAGTCGCAGTCGCAGTCGCAGTCGCTGTCAACGTCGCGTTTTGTGTTAATTAAATTTACTTTTGTGAATGAAATGCGAAAAAAACCAGCAAAGCGAATAAAAAATATTTTTTAATATGTACATAAATGCTAAATAAATAACACAAGCAGCAAAGCAAATCTACGCCCGTCTATTTGTATATACATATACATATATATACATATATATATATATATGCATACATATACACATACATACATGTAGTATATGCCGCGATCGCGAGTAGTAGAATTAAAGGCCACCAAATTCAAGTCAAATCCGAGCGACCAGTGCCCCATTTGTAGCCAAACTTTGGATTATACGAGTAAACGAGTACAGCATTAATTGGATATATATATTCTAACTAAGACAAATTGTCGAACGCATACGGATTATACACCTGCAGCGAAATACTATATATATATATCTACACACAAATATATATTTTATTTTGGATTTTATACGGATTGCTTTTGAAAATCAATGTAAGTTTTCACTACAAGGCAAAGATAAAAAATAAAAAAAAAAATAAAATAGAGTTAAATACTATATGGAATTACAATTTCGAAACGGTCAACCTTCGCAATATCTCAGATATCAGGAAATGCACAATTACAATTTCTACAGCTGATTTGTGGCAGGGTCGTGACAAATGCAAATGTTAATTTATGTCTATATATATGTATATACATACATATATACGATTAAACGAGCATGGCAAAGCATATAGTATTGTGTAGTAAACAACAACAGGAAGGATTATTTTAGCTTGAATAAAACAAGCATATAATTTATTTAGGAAATGCGAAAAAAAAAATTGTTTAAAGATAGTCGCACCATTTATGTATTCAATTTGCCGGAAATTAAAATTTTTCTTTTATTAATCAATGTGTTTTGGAGTTAATATGTGACTTTGGACTTTGTTGCAAACAAAATGTTAAAAACTGATTTCTAGACTAAATTGAGAAAAATAATTATTGAATAGAAGTTATATTGCATTAAGCTAACCACAATGCCGCTGGACAAAATCCTAGGGTATAAGCACAAAAAATGTTTAACTGACTTTGCGGTTGTTTGTTTGTC
Source organism: Drosophila nigromelanica (assembly GCA_004149465.1). Taxonomy (NCBI): domain Eukaryota; kingdom Metazoa; phylum Arthropoda; class Insecta; order Diptera; family Drosophilidae; genus Drosophila; species Drosophila nigromelanica. The sequence goes on from SCDS01000358.1 coordinate 12,606, forward strand.
TCGTCGCGCAGCTATTTACCGATCTGCCAGACTGATAATGCAAAGGCACATAATAAAGATTAGAATTGCTGTAAAAAAATATTAAATACGAGAACCAAACGAAAACAATTTGTTCAAATAGTTTCTCCTCTATATACATACATATATAGTTGTTTATATATTTTTGGAATCGGATGTGATCGATTTGGATTCGATGCTATTCGATGCTTCGTTTCGTTTCATTGTTGCCCGGCTGATAAGCTGGGCCGATTATGAACTTCCATTCACTAAATCTGCCAGTTGTCTAATCAGCTTTCCACCCATTGTTGTCACTTCCCTTAACACCTTAACACCTGAGCACTCGACACCCTTTCAAAGTTGGGAATATCACGTGCTGTCGCGCCCAACACACACACTGCACGCCCCATAAGCATGCCTAGCCAAAAAACAAATCTATATAAAACAACAAAAAAATGTAGTTCTATTTATGGGTCGATTTCGTCATCGATAGCTCTTCTTCTTCTCCCGTGGCATCCGCTCGATAAGCGCACTTTCGTATAGCTCTTACTTTCTATTTTCCACTGACAAACGCTTAAAATATCAACAGCTATCGGGAGCGGGTTAAGAACTGTGGAACGGTAACCACTTTGAAAAAAACATATCAGTTGAAAACTCCCGACGGCGCAATACACTGCTAACCCTATATATATATATAAGGTTGTATAGGGTTGTACACCCCAAGAAATTGTTAACAGTTAATCTAAAGCGTCTATGCAAGTTTGTTTATCCATACTTTGAAGCCCAAAACTAATATACTCTGTTGTCCACTGGGAATATGGTGTGCAGCAACGTCTCTATCGGGCAGCGGGCCGCATAAGTCGAGAGTCCAAAAATAAATGAAGAGGCGTACAAACTTTTCAGCCCGATAAGTTCGTTGTGGGCATGTTAACATTTTGTTTTTCCCCTCATGTTGTTGTCGTTGTTGTTGCCGTTGTTGTTGTTGTTTATATTTTGATCGATGGTCTCTGCGTTCCACATACGTTTACTTGTCGAGCGTTATTTGTTTGATTTTTTTTTTTTTTTTGGCTCGTGACTGCATTTTTGACTTCTTTTTTTTGGAAACGATTTCGATTTCGATCTGATATGTTTTTATTTTCGTTCTGATAACCACTGCTCAAGGGGGCGAAAGACCCTGCCAGTTCTTTCACAAACTGTGTGTACTTTTCAATGGAACCATGATTTGCAATAGTTTTGATTATTTTTTTTGGCCAGGCGCACTTGGCATTAAATTAAATTCAAATTGATGTGAACAAATACACACACCTATATGTACACCTATTTATGTCATAGCCGAAAATATGCAGAAACCAGCAAAAATGGCTCTAGCGAAATTCATTCATGAACGTGGCTAAGCTAACGCTTCTCGCGCATATAAATAAATAAATAAATTATATGCTTAAATTTGATTAACCAAATAAATAACAAATAACAACGGCAACAACAGGAATCAGGTATTCAAAGTATTAGCCAAACACTTTGAGCCAAATCTACAATGTCGTTGATGACGCAGTCTAGAAAACGTGGGTATGGCAAATTGTTGTTGGGAAAACCGAGGCACAGACGCAAATACAGAAAGCACAGCCAAAATTTGTATTACATATTACTATAATACATACAATATATACATAAATAAAAACATATTATATATGAGCGCATGCATATCGAGATAAATAATATGTGAGATGTATACGTATCTACAATTAATTTCGAGATTTATGAGCTAGATATGTGGGTCACTTTAACTGCTTACCACATGCATCTATTTTAGGATAGATCTAATGATAAAACAGTACTCACTATAAAAGTTTTGTGGTTTTGCTTTAAGCGGTGCTCAACATTCATGAGAATCTCGACAAAATGCTTGTTTCAAACTAAACTCATTACTTTCACAACTTGAAAGCACAACTCAATCTAAGGTCTGATGATGATCAATAAGTAAACGAAACAGTTGTAAAACAATTTTATTGCCTAAGTTTAGTGGGAATATGCAAAAGATAGTTTTGTATCTTTTATATGTACTAAACAATTTACATCAAATATAAATCAATCATAGCTAAGCAAAAGATTAGAAAATCTTCTTTTTTTATTAGGCTTCAGAAACACCAACAATCTGCAATACAGAAAGATAAACTTGCAAACGAACATATAAATATGTATATATGTATATATGATATTATGCAAATATACATCAATATGTAAGTGAACAAGCGAGTACTTTGCTTTGCTTTGACGAAAAAGCTGAATTCCGCGGCTTTTTGCGCTGCCAGCAAAGCGAAACGCCAAGTGAAAAGCCAAAGAACGAGCCAGAAAAACAAAAATAAAAACAAAAGCAGTCGAAGAAACAAAATAATAAATACATAAGAAAGAAAAGCCAAAAAGTCTGAAAACATTTTATGCCGCAAGCAAACATGTGATTTTAATTATTTTTGTCGTCGCAAAATTGTTATTTTTGAAAATTATAATTTTTAAAAATAAACACCCCAACAACAGCAACAACAACTGTGTAGGGCAGTGCAACGGATGACGATGTTGGTGCTGATGATAATAGCGACGATGATGATGATGATGAAATTAATGGGCACACTTGCTAAAAAAGCCAAAGTATCTGAACATTTTGCACTCGTAGAATTCACATAGACTTGTTATTCGTATGCTTACCGAAAAGTAATGAATTCATATTTAAATAATCATTCAGTTTTTTGATAATTTCTTGACACTCTTCAAGTGTATTCGCATAAGTTTTTCTGTTGTCTGTGGTTTCTAGACTATTTAAATACAATGACATTAAATTTAAGTAGCTGCAATTAATTTTTTCGTTTTAACATAAAGTTTTTGGATAATTTTTTCTATTCTATCTTTTTTATTATTTTATATTTTAAGAGTAGTTTTATGTGGTTTCCAACAACATTTTAGTATTTGTACACAAGAGACAATGTGTGGGTCAGCAACAAAGCTAGTATTTGTCTTTAATAAGTAGCTTGCAAGTATTAAAATAAAGTCTTATTGAACATAAAGAAAACCTTTGTTATATCGAGCTTTCATTGAATTAAAATATGGCTGAACTAGATTTTTAAAAGCGTTTTCTTTCTTTGGTTGGATTTTAATGCACTAATAAACTGACTAACATTTATTTTAAAATTAAAAATATCCCCAAATTATAATCGACATTTTTATAAAGCTTTCTTTTTCTTCTGATTTAAGTTTTAATATACAACTTAGTTTAACAAAGAGTTAAATTTTAAAAATAAACTTTTATATTTTAGTTTTTTTTTAATTTAATGTTGGCCCCAAAATTTAAGTTTAATTTGAGAGTGACCACTGTACTCGGAAATCAACTTTCTGTTGGTATCAAAATCTAAGAAGTTAAATGTTATGTTCCTGAATATTCAAGTGGTCATTGAATAATTATTTGCTTAAAATATATTTATAAAATAAATTAATTTCTGCCACTCGCTTTCGAAACGACATCATTTATATTGTTTATATACTCCATTTCCATATCAAGCTATCCATTAGCGCATGCCAGCCCATGCCCTGTTCCCCTCGCCCCACCTTTCTCAATTCCCCTCGCTGTTCGAGCATTTAATTCGCTTTCATTTGTTAGTTTTGGCATGCCCCAAAGCTTTAGCGGCTCCCCGTTTGAGTTCTCTTCATAGTTTCTGGTCGGGCCACCCAAATGGCAATTGTCGAGAAACGCATACAAAATGCTCATTAAACGCGCACATGCGATACATATATAGATATACTTACAGTATACATATATATAAATATATTTATATATATGTACATAAACAAATCTGTTTGGCATAGCGAATGTCGTCAATGAAATGATAGAAAAACAAAATGAAATAATAGATTTCTATTATGGCCAAAAAAAAAAAACAAAAAAAATGACGCCTAAGCTGTCAGTCTGAACGGTCGGTATTTGATCTAGCAAGCTGGCTGTAATAAGCACAATGCCTGGGCGCAATCTTTGCCACCTGTAGGTGACAACCATTGATGCGCCCACACTGGGCAGACAGCAGCAGCAGCAGCAGCAACAACAACACATCCTTTTGAAAGCGTCCCAGGGCACCGTTTGCGTAGGTGACCAGCTCCGCCTCAGCTTGAGACGAGCCCACGCTGCTATTGTTACTGCGAAAGCTACTGCTGCTGGTTTTGTTATCCTGGGCAAATGTATCTCAAAGATTCATAGCGCGACAAACACTTTAGGCGTCACTCACCTCTTTTTGTATCTGCCAGATACGACCACACGGAGCAGCGTTGGGCGCTTTTTGTTGGCCAAAATGTGGCTAAAAATAGCAAAGCGCAGACAGTCAAGTGTTGCACGCTCTCGCTCTTTCTCTCTGCATCTCTCCCTCTCCCTCTCCCTCTCTCTGTATCTCTCTCTCCCTTCCTCTCTATTCCTCGTTGTGTGCGTGCCCTCAAATCACGCGCCTGTTTCTATGCTTTGATAAACTTTGCCTGCTCAGCTGTTTATGGCTGTGTGTGTGCGTGTGTGTGAATGGACTCTGTGTGTGTGTGTGTGTGTGTGTGTACTTGAGGGCAAGTTAAGGCGGGTCAGGTTGATGTCGGGCGCTTTTCATTTTTGGGTGGTTGCCTGCTCGCTCTTTGGGCTCAAAAGAAAGGCCGTTGTTGGCTCTCATTTGCCATTGTTGTTGTTGTTGCTATTTTGGTAGCATTTGCTGCTCTATAAGTGGGGAAACAAATGTTGTACATAGGTAGAGGCAGACGACAGACGTGCTGGCGTTCCTTTTTGAGCACGTGTGTGTGTGTGTGTCTGTGTGTGTCATTGACGTCATCAACAGCATGTCATGAATGTCGCTTATTTTATTTGGCGTATTCTTTTTTTTGCTTTCTTTTTGGCAATTTGTGTATGTGTGTGTTAGCACGTTGTCAGCTAGATATATATATGTATATGTTCGTAGGCAACACAAGCAGCTGTCGCCTGTGCAGTCTACGCAGACGTAGACGTCGCTGCCTCTGCCTCTGCCGCTGCCGCTGCCGGCGTCGATGCGTGGGCGTTGCGCGTGTAAGGATGTGACCGGAATTTTTGAATAGCACACGAAAAATGGAATATAGAAAATTTGTATGTGTTTTTGGGCTGTTTGCACGCAGTTTGTATACAGCTACGTACGTAGGCCTGCTTCTATATCACTCTATTAGTGTGCTGTCCTTTTTTTTTTTATTTTTTTAGGGGATTGGCCCCCGCAAATTGTGGGCGTTGCTATGAAATGCTATGGGTATGAAATAATATTGAATTAACGTGTTGGGCAGAAAATACAATAAACAACATTTATTAATGGAACCGAAAACCAAAAACCATTTACATTCTTTTATTAAATTGAAAATGTGATATTTGTATTTATCAATAATTATTATAATTATCAATAAATAGCATCGAATGCTGAAAATCTAATTCAATAAAAAGTTTAATCAACATATCTTTAAAACTAAACTTATCTCTGAATCTCTCAAAAGGAAATGACAGACGGATACGACCATTACAACCAGGTCCTTCAGGCACATTTTTATATACATATATTGTATAGGAAATTTCCCCTTATTGTCTCAACATTTTCAATGAAAATTTTTGTGTAAAACATCTGTTGAAGGTATCTATTTATAAGGCAAGGGCAGCTATTTGTTGTTGTTGTTGTTGTAGTTGCCAGTCAAAAGGTGTGCAGCAACAACAATGAAACAGCACTTAGGCACAACAACAACAACAGCAACACGAACAACAAGCAAATGTTGCAGCTTCCTTTTTGGCTGCCACTTAACTGTAACTCACTTTAGTCATTATAACAACACACAGATTCTACCTGAAATCTACCTACAACGGCCCATGCACCAGCTGACGCAGCTCAGATACAAACACACACACACACACACACACACACATACGCAGCTATAGATACAGCTGCCTAGGAAAATTGTAAGAGCCTACGCTTCAGCGACAATCAGTGCAAGAAAATCTTGAGGTCGATCATCTGTAGTTTATGGGCTTCTTTCTTACTCACTGGCAACAACAACAACAAAACTAACCGTCGAATCGTTTCCAGTTTATGTACCCTGTTTTTCATAGCGTAATGGGTATATTTGTTTTTGGCATGTCTTTCTCACTGAGATGAAGATTTCAAACTTGGCTTATTTACTTATTTATATGCGCTTCAATAAAAGTGCCACGCCCACATTTGTCCACGGTAGTCAAACAACAACAGATTTAATATGTACTTTACTGATTATCTCCTGAAAAGTTCAAGCCATGAATATGAACGACAAATCGTAAAACTATCTCAAGTTTTAAATCCATTGACTCGGTATACCGTTTTAGAGCTCCTCACCTTATAATATAAAAACCGCGCTATTTTTCAGCTGATTTGAACTATAAGTAAGATTAGAAAGTTGTTTATTCAGAATCATAGAATCAATCTAAAATCAAGGCTGCTTTTACTTGATTTTCCACTGTAAGCAGAGTATTTCCCAGTCGGGTATTTACGGCAGCTAGATGTTTACTTGAGCTATTGTTTTTGTTGTTGCCTCATTTGTTGGTGATTTGATCTTTTTGCTGTGCATTCGTTCATCCTCAGTTCTCTCGCTCTCTCTCTCTCTCTCTCTGGGTCTCGGTCTCCATCTGTCTTTCTGAGCTTCAGTCAGCCAGTTAGCTTCAATGATTACTATAAAAGTAAAGAAAAATGGACAAAAAAGCAGCCAACATAATCATCAGCATCATTATCAAGAGCATAGACGCAGACCCTATATAAGTATGTATACACTATATATATATATCTATATAACGCACATGCGTGAGCAGCAGCATCTGTGCGTCTGTGTATTTGTATCTGATATCTGGTGTATCTGTGGCGGTGTATCTGTATCTGTGTGTGTGTGTTTGCCACATGTGCTGCTCATTTGCTTTGAAAACTATTAGCTGCCCTTTGCTGCTGCTGTTGCTGCTGTTGCTGCTGTTGCTGTTGCGACTGCTGCTGCAGCATCCACAACATATGGCCTTTTAGACTACTTGCGTCTGGTTTTTAGTTTTTACTTCTTTTAGTCTCTGGCTTGAGCTGTCTGTCACTGCCGCCGACGCTCCTCGCGCCCCGCTGCCTGCTGCTGCCCTTTCTCGGCCCGAGCATTTAAATAGTTTAATGATCTGTGCTGCGACTGCAACAGCGACAGCGACAGCGACTGCGGCTATGTTGTGCCAGCCGCTGTGCATGCCGATTGATTTCCCTGTTCCCTGTTCCCTTTTCCCTGCCTTCTTTTTCGCCAAGTCTTTTCCGTTACCGATTTACTGCCACGGGGCTGCGCAGTTCTTTGCTTGCAGTCATTAGTGTTTCCTGTGTAGGTTTTTCATTTGTCGCCGTCGCTTGCTGTAGCTGTATTTGTATCTGGTATCTGCTATCTGCTATCTGCATCTGTATCTGCATCTGTTTATGCATCTGTTTGCGTATCTGCTTCTGTGTGTGCTCGCCCTTAAGTCATATCCGCACATATTTTTAGCAGGCGTCGCGCCAAAATGCATTAAATACAACATATTTTCAACAGCAAAATGTCCCCCCACCCTATCTCACCCTCCCTCTCTCTCTTTCTCTCTCTCTCCGCAAATAATTACCCAACTCAAATAAAATGAAAGCGTATATAAGAATTAAAATAATAATAATGATAAGTGTTGTCAACGCGCACGAGCCAATATTCTTAAATATGCTAGCTTTGATTTTAATTTATATTGATATAGATTATATACATAGTTACAGTTATATATACATATGTATGAGTATATAAATTTATATAGAGAGCCATTGCTGACTGCTTCAGAAAGTATTGTAAATTTCCACAGTTCAGCAATTTTTGCCATAAATAAAAATAGCAGAAATATTTAAACGCCCCGTACCACGTGATTCCTTAATACAGTAGTCGTTAACAAATTAGAACGTTTCGGTTCCACAGGTGATGTCTATTATATAATCATTTTTCAATTGTATTAACATATTTTAAAACAGAAAATGTTAAACGACATTTCTCACAGCTGTTTTAGATTCAAGCTGATTCTTATTTCCTTGTTTTATTTAAATTGTTAAGTTTCAATTTTCCAGCGACCACTGTATTAATTCGTTTATTCGAATAGTAGATGAGCTTTAATGTAATATAATAATAATATAATAAAATGATATAATTTGTATTGCCATGGCTTAATTGAGGACAATATTAACAGCAATTAAAGGTCTTTAGCTGTTTAAATAAAAGTTTTTTTATACAGTATCTGCTGATAACTTTATTGCCACATTTTATTTGGCTAAATATGTTCATTAATTACTGCGTATATATACGTGTATAAGTATATATTAACGTTAATGTGTAGTTAATAAAATTGTTTTTTTTAGATGATTCTTTTTTTATGATAATTGGGTCATGCTGATATTACTTTAGGAGGCAGTTAAATTCAGGGGGCGGGCCCCCTTCAACTCCACCTCCAACTCCAACTTCAATGTCGCCTACGCCCACTGCGCGGCCCTCAAAGTGGCCCGGCTTATAAACCAGAATAGAATTAATAACAAGTCGAAAGAAAAAAATAATAAAATATAAAACCTGTTTGCATTTGATTTGCCTGCGTTTATTTTTATATAAAAACGCAGCGTATTATTTAAGCTGTTTGACGCTGTTGCTGTTGTGGTTCTTGCTGCAGGTTGTCTGCCTTAAAAAATTCTATTTGAATTGCAACAGGCAGCGACACCAACAACAAACAATAAACAAAACAGAAATACAATGGCAAGAAAAAACCCGTCGAATCGTTTGAATCGTTTGAATGAAAGACGAAAACGCAGTCGCTGACGCTGACGCTGACGCTGACATCGACGTCACTTAGACGCTGACTGCGCCGCTGGCAGCGACGGCAACAACGACGACGACGTCGCCGACGACGACGACTTGTGACTTGTTCTGTGGCGCCCGCAACGTCAAGTTCACTTATTAATGAAAACGTTTCAAATTCAAATGGCAAATTTCGTCGCAGCAGCAATAACAGCAGCAACAACAGCAACGGCAGCAATAACAGTGACAACAATGTTAAAAATAAATGCGCTATGTACTTAAACAAAATAAATTGGCAGCACTTTTTCACTACTTCTTGCCAAGGTCAAAGTTTGCCAATGCTTCGTGCTGTTGGCGGCAAAAATAAAAATACCAAATCAAAATGAACGAAAAAACAACAGCAACAAAAAAAAACAAATAACAACAACAGCAGCAGCAACAATACAAAAATTCTAACGCAATTAAAAATAAGAAAAATCTTTTTAAATTACGTGATGATATTGTTGTGGTTTTTTGCTTTTGTTGCTGCTGTTGTTGTTGCGCTGTGCCAATTAATTTAAGAATGAAATCGAAAATCTTGGCATTGCGTGTTTTTTTTTTCTAAATGCTGGGAAACAAATTTGAGTTTTGGGCGTGGCTCCAGTTTTCCATATAGTCATAGAAACTGAATGATGTATATAATTTAAACTAACATTTCAATTTCTGTTACTATTTATTACTTATGTACATATTACATACTATAGCTTAGTATTTTGAAAATATGACACATAGAAGGTAAAACCCAGATTTGTATTTATTTACTATCAACTTTATTAATATTTGTTTATACAATGTTCTATAAATTTAGCTTAGTATTAATGTGTTAGCGGGAATTTGTTAAATACGCCTATAAAATGTATTTAAATATTTGTTCATTTATCATTTCTGTCTTGTTCAGTTTAAACATTAATGTCAATAAATTTCCAAATAATTTGCACAACAACAATCATTTGATAATCCCCTGACAATAACATAAAATCAAATTTGAATCAAATATGAAAACTCAAAAGAAAAAATCAAATCACATTTACGGCCAAAACGATTGGCAAACACACACGTCGAGCATTATTTATTTTATTTTTTTGTTGTTGTTGTTGTTGTTGTTGTTGTAGATTTTCTTATTGGCAATCAGCAACGATCTGCCATAGAATGCCCCCAAATACACCCTCGGCCCCTTTGTAGCTGGTCCAAAGCCCATTCCTCATCTGTTGGCTGTTTATTTCGATTTTGTTTTTCTCAATTGTGGTCATTCTCGAAAATTGTTTTTGAGTACCGGACATGACGTCAATAAGTGGGCGTTTGTGTTAATTTTAATACCAACACACAAATGCGCGTGTTTATACATGCAAATACATATAGATTGTATATATAGCTTCATACTTATGTAAAGGTGAATCTATAAAGATCCATTTTAGTTTGTTGTTGGGTACATCTCGCTGGCGTTTTGTAAGCTGCAAAATACTAATAATAATAATACTAATTCTTGACGCTTTTTATCGCCACTTTGCTCTATATACATACATATATTCAGATTTTATATATGGAGCATTTTAGCCTTTATTAATTTCCTGTGTTTTCAAATATCTGACTCGTGCCACACATTTAATAATGGGTAGTAAACATGTGTCTATATGCATATATAAATTTGCCTTTAAGTGGTTCCAAATAATTTTTTAACATTTTTTTTTATTGCTGTACCATTCTTCTTCTTCCTTTTGAATGTTCTTATTTCCGGGCAACCACAATGTATAAAATATTAATTAAATATTATTTTAATAATAAAACCAATTAAAATGGGTAAAGAGATAGTGCGCCTAAATTACTTTTATTTCGATTTTTACGAACTGCGGGAGTGGCTATAAAAAGATAATGTAGGTTATTCGGTTCAAATGGTCTGAGGTGATAATAATACTAAAAAATAAATAACAAATTATAGCAAAGTACCGAGTTGAGCAAACTCTTCGGCTGACAGATCCAAAATATGGAATTAATTAATGCTTGAAGTTGTTTGTCTAAGAGCCCAAACAGAAGCCTAGCGCATTTCTGGAGAATTCCCATTTAACACGATTCCCCTTAATAAAAACCTATCCAGTCAAATTAGCAAAACTCACATTTAGGGAGCCATAATCTCGAAAATATCATGTGTCCAGGCAGCGGATTCAAGTGAATTTTAATGTTTAGTGCCAATTCGAGACATTTGAAAGAACATATTAAAACAAACTCAAAATAAACAACCAGATACCCTGTAAGGCATTACGATATGGGCATATAAGTACTTGTTGTTTTTCAGAGAATGTTACTACAAATCTTATGCGATTGTCATTATTTGAAAATATTTTATTTTCGCACATTACTTTTCTTGATAATTAATAAAAAAAATACCACTTTATGATTTAATGTAGATATATAAATTTTTTTTAATAGTTATGAATATACCCAGCGATATATATTTGATAGCTCTAGAGTATATAAAGCTTTGCGTTATGTTTACACAAAAGTCACGCCAAAGATTTTGACCTTTTTCTTGGGCGTTGAGCTGACCAAAGCTATGTTGTTGCTGTTGTTTTTAGCTGTTTTTTTTTATGGCACAGCAAGAAATTAATTACAAACAATGAAATATACTCGTTGAATAAAAGTTTTAAATTTAAACCAAATAAGCACAGTAACAGCAACAGCAAAAGCCCAGCAACAACAACAAAAAGACAGAATCGTGCCATGTTGCAGGGGCCTTCGCTTCGCTTTCCCCGCATTGAATTAGCCCGCCCCCCGCAACCGTTATTCCATCATCTGTTAAGAATGTGTTTATATATTGTACGTGCCATTTAAAGGCAGTTGCAGATAAATGCAAACAAAAAAAATTAAATATTTATATACATATATATATGTATATAAGAGCTAAGCAAAAGAGAAACTTGCAACTAACTCGTGTCTTTTCCCATTTACAGAAAGCAATCGTCGCTGGGCAAGAACGGCAAGAAACGGCAATAGGCGGATCAACGTGCTAGGATGAAGGCAAATCGAGCCGATTTCGGGCACAGCAATTACCGAGGGCACTATTGAAGGCCGAGCAGCAGGCAGCCGTAGCCTTAGTGCAGTGCCAGGCTGTTGGTTGGAATTGGTTTGAACACTACATGGATCGCAGAAATGGCGGCGATCCCTTGGCGCCACCCCGGCCCCCAAAGCTACTACCGCGCGTGCATCGACCAAGGGCGCCGGAGCCAACAGCGTTAGGTGGCGACAACAGCAGCAGCAGCAGCAGCAGCAGCAACAACAGCAGCAGCAGCAGCAACAGCAGCAGCAGCAACAACAACAGCAATCAGCAACATCCGAGTATTAGCGCAAACACTGCAACAACAGCAACAGCAAGAGCAACAACAACGGCTACAACAGCAAACATCAACAGCAACAACAACATTATATCGATAATACCCGCGTCGGGCGACTTCGACGACTATCAGATCCATCATCTGACATTTCTGCCGCAGCGTCCGAGCAGCCTCAGCCGGAACAGCAGCAACGCATCCTCATCGACGGCCACGGCGAACAGCAGCGCTGGTTCCACATCCAGTTTTACGCGTCGCCGTCCGCCCGCACCGCTGCTGACCACCACTGGCAACAGCAGCAGCAGCAGCAACAGCAACAGCAACAGCAGCAACATTAACAACAACAACAACAACAACAACTTCCTTAGTCATTTCCAAAGCGCTGAGCCCGTGTCACTGTTGTCAACGGGTCAGCCGCCCGCCTCCCCCGTCACGCTGGCGCAACCGCGACCCGAATCCGAAAGGCTCACCAATGAGTACGTGGACACGCCGCTGCAGCATGCGACGCGCAGCCAGCATCCGGCTGGCCAGCAGGACAACGGCCAGACAACGACGCATCATCTGCTGCTGCTGCCGCAGCGACACCAGCAGCTGCACCACCATCAAGCACCCGGAGCAGCGACGACGACGGCGGCCGGACACCATCCACATGCCCATCACATCAATCGACTGGCGGCGGCGGCGGCAGCTGCGGGCTCAGCAACGTCAACGTCAGCGTCAGCGTCGGCAGCGGCGGGCATCGATGGCACCGATGGCTTAATACATTCGCATTTGCACCACACTCCCGCGCAGCATCTACAACAACTACAGCAACTACAGCAACAGCAACCGCATCAGTTAAATGGTCACACCAAAGCACCCGCCTCAAAGTTTGGGCAGCCGCCGCCGGCGCCGCCACGCAGCGTCCTGGGAATGGGCTTCGCGGCGGCAGCCAGTGTACAGCCGTTGGCGCAGCCCATCACCAAGCAGCCGGCATCGGCGACGGCCGCCAGCAAGGAGCACATGCACGCCCTGGAGGAGCTGCTCCAGCAGCAGCAGCAGCAATCGCTGCCGGGCAGCGGCGGCCAGCTGGGCGCACCCATTGTGATGGGCGGCGATCCGTCGCTGCTCAATCCGATCGTTTGTCCGCGGTGCGGCCTGTGCCGCTGCGACCAGTGCCAGAGTCCACGGCCGCTGCCCCAGACGTGGGTGTGCAACAAGACGTGCCTCTGCAGCGCCGAGTCGATCATCGACTACGCCTCGTGCCTCTGCTGCGCCAAGGCGTTGTTCTACCACTGCGCCCGCGACAACGACATGGACTGCGACGACGGCAACGGGACACCCTGCGTCGATAATCCCTGCTCCTGCGGCCCCTACAAGCGCACCCAGCGCTGGGGCTGGCTGGGCGCCCTGTCCATTGTGCTGCCCTGCCTCTGGTGCTACTGGCCGATGCGCGGCTGCATAAAGCTCTGCGAGAAGTGCTATGCACGGTTCGCGGGCCGCGGCTGCCGCTGCCAGGGCGGCGCCGCCACCGGCGGCATCGGCTCCACCAGCAGCATGATGCCCATTGTGCCGATGGGCGGCCTCGGCGGCAGCCTCAACGGCGGCGGACCGAACGGGGCGCCAAACGGCGGCGTTCAGGCGAATGGCAAGGGCTTCGAGCATGGCTGCAGCGCGGCCAGCCGGATACTGCGCAAGGGCGATCTGACGCCGGAGAAGCGGCTGCTCGACTCCAGTCCAGATTATTGAGGCGACGCGCGCGCGTTTTGTGTGCGCGTTTTTTGCCGCGTGTAAAAGACGCGACACACACACGAAAGTCGCTGGCATTGGTGGAACGGTCAACGGTAGGTGGAGCAGAGGAGGTGGAGCAGCACTTGGAAATTTTATATATATATATATATACGCCTATATATACAAATATTAAATGTATGACTTAAAGATATATGCCTATATATATATTTATATATATATACAAATATTAATTGTATGATTTAAAAGGTATACAAATGTTTAATGTATGATTTAAAAAGAAAGGGAAAAAAGAAAGAAAAAAAAACAAGAAAAGAAAAAATAAATAACCAAAGACTGCAAACAGATAATTATTAATTATTAGAAATGTTATTTAAAAAATAATGTTCGCTTAATTTAAACAAACTAATGAATGGAAAACAATTACTAAAAACTGACAACTAAAACTAAAGCGACAACACATTCATAGAAAATGTGTTTAACCCGATTTCTTATTTTTCATTTTTTGCATTTTAATTCTTATATTTGGCGATCTGATATTGAGGACGTTTTTTTTATTGATGGTTTTGTTCAACTTTTCTCAATGCAAATAAATAATTCCAATGATATTTCGACAACACCAATGAATACAGTCTGTAAAGTAAACCTATGTTTTTTATTCATGACTTAGCGATAACTGAACAATTTGGATTAACCTAACGAAACTTTTAGAAAAATATTTGTGCGACAAAAACTATTGAAAACTTATACATACATATATATACACAAGACACAAAAACTAGATACAATTTGTAAGAAACCAGTCCATTTTGATGTTGTAGAAAAAGCAAATTACTATACAAAATTATGCACATATATATTCATATACAATCTATAAAGTAGCAGAAAAAAAATGAAGAGAAAACACAGTACGAATTTAATGGGTATAATTATTATATTTCAAAAACACACATTTTGATATATTAGTCCAGCTATAGATCAGTATAAATGTGCTTATGTGTGTGTGTATAGTATGTGTGTACATATATGGAATCTAAAGTCAGTTGGCCATAAAAAGTTTACTTTACTACAGGAAAATAAGTTAAAAACAAACACTGATAACATAATTTTATAATAAACACTAAAGAACAAGAGATGAAAATTAATTTCTTATTAATGTATTTTATATGAAAGTTGTTAGTTTTTCTTTTTGTAAAAATAAATACCCTCAACTGGATTGTACATACAATTCTTCGATATATACATAGAAAACCAAGCAGAAAATTACTATAAAAAATACAAATGCAAGAAAATTCCAAATAACAACAAAACATATATAAGAAAATAAAAAGAAAAAAAAAACAGAACTAATACTAATAAAATAAATAAATAACGCCAAACAAAATCTTAAGAGTAAAAATCCATAACTATATGCAGCAAAAATACTACAACAATTTTATATATGCAGAGCTAAAGATTATGATAAAAAAAACCCGATTAGCAAAGGCGACAAACAAATTTATATTAAAATTGATGTTGAAACTAAAACACAAGAAACAAAACATTTTACCATATGTTATAAATGTATATGTAATATATAAGCTAATAGCTTAGAAGTACACAACACACAAACAAACATATACTATGCTTAAATCCTAACTATTAAAAAAAAACATAAAAAACAAACTAAAAGAAAAACTCCCTAAAGATAGTTAAAAGAAAAAGAAAATAAAAAAAAGAAAGATGAAGAATATTAAGTAAACGATTAATATTTAAGGCACTATACATACATACAAGCTATACATAATGAATATTTATTTTATTTGTACATTTTACTATAATTAAATAAACTGAGTAGCCGATGAAGATGATGCAGAGACGATGTTGGGCTCGACGGTGTGGAGACCCGAGAGCGGACGAAGAAGAACAACTTTATGTAATGTTTTTAGAATGTATGTTCCGTTAAAAACTACAAAATAAAAAAAATCATATAATACTAAATATTAACACACTGTTTTCATTCTGTATGCAATTCGTTGTTGTAGTTGTATTTGCCACGTTGAGATGAACGATGACGTGGACGACGACGATGCAGCCGTCGCCTAAGTCGCTGCTGTCTGTCTGCCTCTGGTTTGAGTGTGCCTCTGTGTGTGTGTGTGTGTGTGTGTGTGTGCGTGTGTGTGTGTGTGTGCGTGTGTGTGTGTGTTGCTGTGCCAAATGGCTATGGCAAAATAAAACTAAAGCAGCTGTTTCCGGTATTTGATTGATAGTGAACTGGCAGTTTGTTTATCTCGCGCACACGGACCGACCGGAGACCCGCCTGCTGCTCCAGCCCCAGCCCCAGCCACAGCCCCAGCAGCGGCCGCAGCCTCATCCCCAGCCCCAGCCCCAGCCCCTGGCTATTTCTCTCTCGCTTGCGTATGCTGCACACGCATCACATGGCATGGTTGGGCCAATCCAGTGGCAAACACTACGACGACTGCTGCGGCTGCTGCTGATGCTGCTGCTGCTGATGTTGCTGCTGATGTTGCTGCATTTCGCGGATGCTATTTGGGGCCGCTGGTCGTCGGCGCACTTATTTTTAAATTACTGAAAATGTTGCAAGCACACTAGCATAAACACACACGCACACAAACACACACACACGTTCAATTTAAATTTAACTGCAAAATATTTCACTCACACTGGAAGGGAGGCAGCATACAATACAATAACAACAGCAACAGCAACAATAACAATACTAACAGCATTCTGCCTGCCTTGCGCACTCTCCCACTCTCCCAATCTCTCTCTCTCTCCTCTCTCTCATTTAGAACAGCTGTTTGCCTTGCAAGCTGAGCTTAGGCCTAAGCACGATACGACAAGTCGGACACGTGCAAATTGTGTGACAGCGGAGCAAAGAGTTTGACTGTTGCTTGTTTGCAATTGTTATTGCTGTTCTTGTTGTTGTTTTTGTATTCTTGTTAATTAATGCAAAGTGCAGTAACCGTTTTGCATAATTGACTGCCAAGCGGCTACGGCTACGACCCTCGCTGTGGACACATTATTCAATCATAATTCGCGCGGGCAGTCAAACCAACCCAACGCAAATTTCAAACGCTCTTCACTTAAGCGTGTACGTGTGTCTCTCTGTGTGCGTGCGTGTGTGTGTGTGTGTGCGTGCATGTTTGATAGCCGCTGATACCCCACAGTTCGTCGGGTCACCTTTGCCTATGCAAAAAAAAATTATATATATATATAAATATATATATGTATATATATTTAACTGTAATCAGCGACGACTTTGCGGCACACTACACACCCAACAAACAAACTGAGATGGCGAACGGGTCTGATAAGCGCACGAGACCTGCCAATTCGCTCGAAACTGGTCTTTGCCTCATCTCGCTGTCGCTGTCGTCTTCGCCGCCGTCGCCGTCGTCGTCGCCGTCGCCGCCGTCGTTGTCGCTGATTGACACAGTTTGGGTCGCTTTCTTATATTGATGAATGGAAACCGAACTGAAACGTTGGCACGGCATTTTTTTTATTGAAGTGTGCTATATTTAACGAAGCGAGTACATGGCATGCAAGTATTGCCATTTGAGTAACTGTATTGGCTCGCCTGCTGCTCTCCCAATAACCAAACAGACGCACACACACACACACAGACACACGCACGCACACGCACACAGACTGCACTGACAGCTCTAATGAATGAAGTTGATAAGACGGACAAAGCGACAAAAGCAAGCGGCTGCAACAAACGCACAGCAGACGGTTGCCAAGTGGCTCTAATGGTAAATGGATTGAATGGGGCAGATGAGCTCAGTTCGAATTACTGCGAATGCGAGCGCTTTTATGGGTAAGCGGAGAGCTTGCCACATAGCGAAATGAAATTCGGCTGTCAAATAAACAACGCCCAATTTCGGCAGTAAACATTGATAACAAGATCAGCGACAGATTAGTGCATATAAAAAAAAAGTTGCATTTGTAGAGAAAATAAATGAATTAAAGGAACTCTGAAGTAGTAAATTAGATTCGTTATAGTATCTTATAGCTATAGTATCTGCAGTATCTCATCTAAATTAAATGCAATTAGCTCTGATATAAATCTTCGATAGCATAAGTGAGGGGCACGTCAAAATCAAGGCGGCTCTCATTCAACTTTTGATCATTTCCGGCAAGTCATTGCCGTAACTTTGATAATATCTATGTGGCAAGCCTCATTTCCTTTATACATATTTCCATCTAACTTCGTTTTGATGTGTGCGCTTGCAACAACAATCTAACGCTATATTCTACGCGCCGAAGCTCCTCCGTGTCTGCTTGGAAGGTGCATCTTCCGCAGATTGGCCTTTGAAGCGAGCTGCTCTAATGAGCTGCGAGCGAGCCAGGAAGCGTTATCAGTGAGACACATATTCATATGTGTGCATGTGTGTACATATATGTACATATGTATGTATGTATGCTAATAAAAGAACTACAATCAGAACTCGTATGCATAATCACACTTGCATACACTTGCAGAAATACGCAGTTCTAAATAGCTCAAATAAATTTGAAAATTCCAATAAAATAGAATACAGAATGAATTAGAAAAATAATAAAAAAGAGTTTGTGAAAATACTTGAAGTATAAAATACTTTTAAAAGATACTTTAATACTTCAAATAATCGAAACAATTTTGTACTTAATTTTAGCACAAAGTATTTGTTTTGTTTTGTTTTTTTCTCAAAGTGTATGCATATGGAACACACTTATTAAAGAGATTCGCAGGCATGCTGCAGAGCTCCTGAATGACAGATCAATGAAATCATTATGGATTCGCATACGCATATCAACAGCAACCAGATTGCGGCTGAGGCCCGTGTGTGATCGTCATCCGATCTTATCCGTCGAAAAGAAAAAAATAAAAATAAATAAAAATAAAAGCGCCAACTCACTGTGGCTGCAATGGATGCAATGGCAGAAACAGGTCTACCAGACTGAAGGCTCTGATTGATCCTGTGCAGGCCGTGCAGCGGAAGTTGTCTGTGGTTTCGTATGCATTGCTTGTCGTCCGTTCTTCGTTCCTCGTTCTTCGTTGTTCGTTGTTCGCTTTGATGTTGCTTTTCGTGTCGGTGCAACAGGTGTAAACGAAATTCAACAAATACGCACATCCGCCCTGCAACGGAAGCACCTGTACCTACGGACATACACATACACACACACACACACACACACATGTGTCTCTACATTCACTTGACGGGGGGTTTGGGGGCGTGAATATTTCACGTGATTGTTTGATTGTCTCGTTGTTGGTTCGTCATTTCGGCAGTTAAATTTGTTTTTATTGTCATGTTTGTTTGGCACTGTGAACTGGGGGCTGTTGTCGATGTGTTGTTCTTGTTGTTGTTGTTGTTGCTGTTGTTGCTGTTGTTGTTGTCGTTGTCCATGTCCCGAGTCCGAGTGCGACAAATTCATTTGACACTTTGTGCGGTTGCCTTATCGCTGGCGTTGTTCAATTTTCAAGCTGGAAACTTGTTTCGGCTTTCGGGCTGCGTGTCGCTGACGCTTTGGAGCCGGAGACGGCGACGGCGACGGCGGAGCTGGAGATGGCTATAGCTATGGCTATGGCTATGGCTGTGGGTATGGGTATGGGTATGGGTATGGGCGGAGGTCGGATCTTGTCGGTTTGTTTGCCTTGTTGTCTATGTTGCTACGAGTATATTGCGGTTGCTGTTGCTGTTGCTGTTGCCTCAAGTCGAAGCACATAATTACCGCGGCGCGTATTTAATCCGACAAATGGTTTCAACCTTACTTGAACTTTGGCTATGGGCCATACTCGACAGCAACAACAACATGTGCAACATGAACAACTTTAATTTTGTTGCTATTGTTGTTGTTGTTTTTAGGCAGTTTCGCGTTTTGGCGTTTCTAATATTTCATGACAGCCGCTTGAAGCGAAATGCTTTTGTGGTTACATTGTAATAAACCTTGGCAGGCATCGAGGGGCAGCCGCAGGGCAACTGATGAGCATTGTTGATGATGTCAAGTGTCTAACAAAGACATCTGACAGTCAAACACAAAAACAAACAAAAAACAAACCCCGCCTGTTGACGTCATACTTCAAAGGAATCAAATTTGCGAGCAAAACAACAAAAAATACATATTTCTCAATCCAAGTGCTTTTTTCTTGCCAAAGCAATTATTTATTGGATTAAAACGTTTTTTTTTTCGATTCTCAATTGCTATAACCTGGTTTGGCAATGAAAAGATTTAACAATTTAGAGAATGTTTTTGCCACCTTTTATCGAACAATTGTATATTTTATTAAATATTCAACTTCGAGTACAGAAAACTAACATAGATTTACTCAAAATTTTTTTGAATATAGTTGCAGTGATTTGTGAGTTTGTCACACATCGAAATAGATATAAACTTGTATAGTAGGTTTGGTTCTTTGATATATCTATGCATAAACATCTATGCCTTGATAAACATATATGCATATACATACATATTTACATATTTGGATACATATTTGCACTTCTAGCTCAAACTGCCACGATATTTTATCTTTTCCGGCCATCTATCTGCATAAATATACGAGCACGAAGAGAAGCACACACAGATACACACACACACACATACAGATACACACACACACACACACATATATAGCCACCGTCACGATCATCAGAATCAGCAGAATCAGAAGCATCGACATAGGAGCTGCACCCTCTCCACATGTTGCTTCATTCATCCCAAACTCAATGCGCAGCAGCTGCCGGACTATGATAAATAAAGTAAAGTGCATTTCCGTCAAAACAAGTTTGTTCTATTAATATTTTCAATACTTCGAATTCAGACACAGTCGCGGCAACTTTCACTGCAGTCTCTCGCGCAGATAACTAGAATTAAAAAAAAAAAATAATTTTTGTTTTTTCTCTTTTTTTTTGTAGTTTTTGTGAGCGCGCAACATAATTTTAATTTGGCTGCCGCTGGTGCTGCAGCAACCGGCGTTGTTGCTGCTGCTGTTGCTGCTGCTGTTGTTGTTGTTGCTGCTGCTGCTGATCTCCCCCTAGAAATCTACAGCTGCCTAGCGGCATTTACAGTTATTTTTATTGGAGTCAAGCAGCGCGACAATTCATCCATCAGTTTTTGTTATGATTTTGAATATCTCTCTCCCGGTATCCTCCCCCTCCCCCTCCTCCTCGCTCTCCCTCTCACGCAGCTGTCTCTTGCTCTCTTTCATCTTTCTTTAATGCGCTCTCCCTCTCCGTCTACGCTTGGCATGAGCATGTTGGGTACCAGTCCCAGTCCCAGTCCCGGTCCCGGTCCCGGTCCCAGTCCCGACAGCGTCGTTCAACAGCATCCGGTAATTATGCGACACGCTGATTAAAATGCCTGGGACTTAGGTGGGTCTGGCCCGGCACTGGCAGACCGACCTCCAAGTGAAATCTTCGCCTGCATTAACGAGTTTTCCGTGACGCGTTCAGTTCATTTTAATGCTATAGCTAAAGATATTTCCAATTTCTCATAAACTATGTCACGCAACTCAAAATAATATAATAACAATATATTTGTTCTATCTTTATTTATATAAAAATGTTTAAAACTAAAAAATTACCTCAAAAATAAATAGAGAAAACAAAAATTGTAAGTTTAATTTTATATTTATTTTATTTTTTGATTGATAGATTCATTTAAATGTAGTTCGTCATATTAAATAATGTATCTATGGAATAGTTCGGATGGTTGCACTGTATCTTGTAGCTCAAACTAAGGCATTTTGGACTTCAAGTTAATAGTTTACTTGTGTAGTTCGTGTAGGTGGCAACCCTATGCACGCTTGTAAGGGTATTTGATATTTGGTTTGCCTCAAATAGTTTTTCCTTCTTGTTTTCTTTGTTGTTTGTTGCTTCTACTTCTTTCTTTCTCAAGTCCGCTGCTCTTATTCTTTTGCCTCACATTGCTTTGCTACACTTGATTTCCACACACACACTCGCACACACACACTCGCACACTCAGAGACACTGCGACTTCTCCTGATACTGGCCATTAGGGATCAGGTTCTCTGGGCGCGCGGCGCGCAGGTGGGCAGCGGGTTCTTGGTTTTCTGGCGTCGTCGTTGCTGCCTCGCCGCTTGCATGGTTTTATCTGCAGCGTTGTCGACGTCGTCTTCCTCTTCGTTGTTGTTATTCTTCTTCTTCACGTTGCTGTCGTTGTTGTTGTTGTTGTTGTTGTTATTCTGTGCAGTGTGTTTCTTTCACTGTTTTTTCTGGCATTACGCTGCACACGGCATTCGTCCTCCAACAAAAAACAACAAAAACATCAAGCGACAACAACAAACAACAGCATGCAGCATGCAGCAACTGCCACGCCCCATCCGTGCGAGCAGTGCAGCAACCGCCCACCTTCACTCAAAGTCGCTGCATTTAAAGGATCTTTCCTACAGCTATTGTTGTCGTTCTTGTTAATATTCCTGCCTCTATTGGGCATACCCTGCCTCAGAAGCGGGCCTATACATATGCCTAAACATACAGTAAGCACACATACACACACGCATGTGAATTCAGGATCTCTATTCAATATTACAAAAAAAAAACCCTTTAAAATTTTGACAAAAGTTTTAAT
Organism: Drosophila nigromelanica; assembly: GCA_004149465.1. Taxonomy (NCBI): domain Eukaryota; kingdom Metazoa; phylum Arthropoda; class Insecta; order Diptera; family Drosophilidae; genus Drosophila; species Drosophila nigromelanica. The sequence continues at coordinate 35,123 of SCDS01000358.1, forward strand.
AAATTTATTTGTAAATATATAATATCGGAATGATATATGCTGAAAAGATCTACATTTATACGGTAATACATAACAAAAATCAAAAATATAGAAATACAATTGTAATTGTGCATACTTATTTTCTGTTTACAGGGTATGTTGTAGTCTGGCATTATGCTCTACAAACGAAAATTCTTACTCGTTTTTTTATCGTATTTCTTCTAGCCCATCGTCGTTGTGTGTGGCTTGTTGTTGTTGTTGTTGTTGTTGGCTTGTCTCGTTTATTGATCGTGTTGCTGTGCACACACATCGCCACACACACACACACACACACACACACACGCACACACGCACACACACGCACAGTTGCAGTTACATACGCAATTCAATGAAGAAATGCTCCAAGTCCAAGTCAATGACCCGGAAATTGTGTCTAAAAAAGCAACAACAACAGCCAGCAGAAGCAACAGTCACGCAGCCAGGCAACAGCAACAACAGCAACAGCAGCAGCAACAGCAGCAACAGCAGCAGCAACAACAACAACAGCATCACATTGACGACTTGAGTATAAAACTTTTACCTATTCAGCGGCGCATGCGGCTGCGGTGCAGTCCAATGAACCAGCCACGCATTTGCAGCCCGCAGCTTTTGCCAGAGCTGCGATTGCAACAGCAGCAGTAACAGCAACAGCACGCGTCGATAACTCGCGACAACTGCAGCAGCAGCAGCAACAACAACAACAGCAACAACAACAACAGCGACAAAGTCGACATCGACAATCAAAATCAAGGCAATTAATGCTCATCCGGCAGCCAAAGCGCAGCTCCACAGCGAGCCCTTGGCATGTTACACAATTTGCATAGTTGCTGCCAGGGTTGCCAGGTCACAAGTCGAATATATGTATGTGTATGTATGTGTGCCATTTTCCTATGATATATGTGCATGTGGGCATTGGCATGCTCAATTTATTGCATAAAATGTATATCGAAAAAAATTAAGCACAAAAGTTCAGTGCCATCGGCGATGTCGTCCAATCGAACCGCAGCGGCAATCCCCTTACTTGTAATGAGAATTTATGTGCTGACACGAGATGCACATAAGTCTCTAACGTGGCAAGACCCGAACCACACGAACTACACCAAAAGTGCCATAGAACATGCAAACCGCAATTGCACTAGGCAACAAACTGATCACAGATCTCTTCCATGTAATCCACATTAATAACTATTTTTTATAGAAACAAAATATTTGCAACAGTTTTTATTTTATTTCATTTTATAAAATTGCAAAAGTGAGGTTAGGCTCGATTATGTGAGGTTATGTTCGATTATTCAGTATATTCAGATTTATATTCTAATTTAGTAAAGAGCTCAATTGCTAAATTTAGAAATTCATTCATTATTAAAGAGAAATTATCGCCATAAATTTGACTTTACTCTGAAATGAACTTTGAAAACACAGGCAAATATATATTTGTTTTTGGGGCAGCACTGCCAGTGCTGCCAATTACAATTATGAATCACATGCATATTGCAAGAGGTCAAAGTTGCCGCAACTCTCACGACACAATTCAGCGCCAAGACATAGTGTGGCGTATGAGACAGAGAGAGAGAGAGGGAGAGAGAGAGGGAGAGAGAGAGAAATTAAGGCCACCGCCTGAAGTGGAACAGGGCAGCTGGGGATCTGTTTGGGATCGCCCCGAGCAATATGTTTGCTGCAATTGTGCCACATGCTGTAAGGAACTTTTCGCTGGCGCTGCTTTTATTTTTCGCATTTAATGCAATTAACCTCAAACTAAATGGCAATCACTTTAATTTGTTTTAATTAAGCTTTATATGCCTACATGTCGCGAGCAGCGAACCGAGGGGAGGGGCATTCCAAAAAAAAAACGACGCCTACGTCGGCTCTTTAATTAATTACAAAGTGTGTGTGTGTGCGTGTGTGTGTGTGTGTGTGAGAGAGAGAGCGCGCTTTCTATCCTGCTTGTACTCACTGCTGCGGCTGTTCGAGAGGATACGCATTGAGCGGCAGCAGGTCCTTGGCATGTTCATGGAATCGAGCACAAAGGGAGCTGAAGCTGAAGCGCAAGCGCACACAACACACAACACACACAACACACACACACCACACACACACCACTCGGTAGTACTTAGGGAACGCTTAACGGATGTTTCATCGGTCACTTGTAACATAAACGCCCGAGATGCGTTTCCTACAGATCTGGCTTGGGCTTCACCTTAGCAACCAGGCTGGCTCTTGAGTCGCGTACGTGCCCAGATGCGTGGGAATGATGTGGGACAAAGACCGGGACAGCAACAACAACAACAACAACAGCAACAAAGGCGAACGGGAAACGGGAACAAAGTGGTTGAGTCTATGCCACTTGCGCATGGCTCGCCCGAAATTTGAGACTTGTTAATGCGCCAAATTAGATGCGGCGACAGCGTTCTTCAGTTGAGCTAGAGACAAACTCCTACGACTAGAGGGTACACAGATGCCCCATATAAATAGCTAAATGAGATGCGCTCTCTCTCTTCGGCGGGGCGCGTAAATTGAAAACCTGCAGCATATTGACAGGCCCTGCCCGACCGGGTCCTTCATCTTTGGAAGCCCTACGCCCTACGATGTGAAATTTATGAATGTGTACGATTACGAGCAGTTTCCTTCAGTCAGTTCAGTTGCGTTCACCAGAGCCAAAAGAGAGGCAAAGGAGGAAACACGAACGAACACGCGATCTGCAATCTGTGAAGGATCACGTCTGGAATGTGGCTTAAATTATGACTTAAATGGCGTTGGCAGTTTATGTGGCTGCCGTGTGCTCTGCCAATGATCATCAGCACGAACATAATGTTGTTGTTACTGCTGCTGCCGCTGCTGCTGCTGCTGCTGAGTAGCGGAAACGCACTCAAGAGATCTTGACTTCAAGCCGCTTTTAGCTGGCTTTCTTTCTCAATGCTGTTTCGCCCATTCTTAAGAGGTCCAACTCCAATTTGGACTCGAACTCGGTCGCGGCTTTTTATGACTGCCACTCGAGTTGTTGTTATTGTTGTTGCTGTTGTTGTTGCTGTTGTTGTTGCTGTTGTTGTTGCTGTTGTTGTTGCTGTTGTTGTGAGCTGGCTGCTTGTGTTTTGCTTTATTTGGTTAGTTGACGATAAATTTTGCACTGTCGCGCATTCTTAGTTACATCCTTCACAAGGTCATGCGAGTGCGCACGGCGCACACATACACTAACACGCACACAAACAGACATGCATACACATATGTACGTGTTGTATTTAAGCCAAGTAATCTTTAAGCAAATAATTGTAGCTGGTATGCGGTTTCTGTTTGACTGGCCTCACCGAATCGCTGGCCCGTTCAGATCCGCTGCTCCGTGCAACACCCCCGCCCCCCCGCCCCACTGGCCGTGGCCCGCCTCTGCCAGAGCTGTCATCATTTGTACACACCGGGCTGCTGCTTTATGTTTGCACAAATTGTTAGCGACTGCCGCAGAGATACAGTTTGTGTTGCTTGTTGGGTTTGTATACTCGTTCACGAACTGAACAGAGTATATTCTGTTTACGACTCCCTTTTTCAAACTCCCATCATTTAATGAAAACTGCACCGATTTTCATGTTTGATGGCATTTTGGTCATGGTTTGTCCTCTAGATTGAATCTACATTTTAAATATAAGCATTATTATAAATACATTTTTTTTTGAATTTTGTGCTTCAAAACCTTTACGAATTTTCGAAAAAAATTGTTTTTCAAAATTTAAAATTGCGAATTTTTGAATTTTTTGGTTCAAAACCCTTACGAATTTTCGAAAAAAAATTGTTTTTCAAAATTTAAAATTGCAAATTTATATTTTTAATCGATTGTATTTGTCATTTGTAAAATTGACAAAAATTTTGACAAGTGAAAGTCTTGAATCCATAATTCCCATATTTCAAATGCCCAAAACTTTGTCAAAAGTGAACCGATTTTGATATTTTATTGCATTTTGGTCAAGGATTGTTCTCTAGATGTCCTTGATTCTAAATTTGTGCACAAATAATGCCAGGATACATGTTTTAGTTCTTATTACACTGTGAATGAGTATTGCGCTGTCGGTTACAACTGATTTGTTTTTAGTTTTTTAAAGCTTCGCAGCATGTTCAAAAATATCATATCTGTGCTTGTGTGGGATTTTATAGTAGATACATATATTATATTAATTTATATGTAGTCGATAATTATCGACTGTTACAAGAGACATCGGTCTGGAAAGTGGGCGCATTCCAGACGCCCAGTGTCTTCCAGTTCAACATTCCAGCGCCTTCTGTCAACGTAACGATCATGTGCGTTCTTCTTCTTCCGCACACGGCAACTATTCCACGTGTAGCTGCTGATTGGCCGCTCGTCCGCTCGTCCGCTCGTCCGCTCGTCTGTCTTCCGTTTGCCGGCCTGTGGGGTGTTAATAAGACATCAAATAAGCATGTGGGCAAACCTTGAGGCAGCCACAGATCCACAGATCCAGACGCTGGCAAACAGTGCGATCCCACAGCTCGTCGCAGGCTGCGCAGCTGGCACGTTCGAGAATGCAACAAAAGTTACATCAGTGTGTGATCTGTATGTGAATATATGTACATATATTCATATTTGTGTATGTTTGTACGGCCATAAAACATATATGTGTATATAAGTATATAGCAAATATACCCAACAAGGCAGCCAGAAATGCTCTCGTTGAAATATCCAACTCTAAACAACAGAAGTAAATATTTAAAGTCTACACTTGAAAATACAAAAATAAATATATTGTTTAAACCATTTTTTAAAAACTAAATGTTTCTCTTAGGGGAACATTTATAAGAGCATTTTCGGTGTTGGTTTGTGTAACATATATACCTTATACACATATTTCTTACAGGGTATCTGCAAAGGCAGCTGAATATAGCTTAAAGTTTTTGTTTGCTTTTGGTTGACAGCGCAGATTACACAATAGGGGTGTTCCAACTAGTAAAAATAAGCCGAAACTTTTATACGCTGCACTTAGTTGATAAATATTTAAATATTAAAACGAGTTTTAATATATAGTAAAGCAAAATTTTATATGTATATTCAGTTAAACAGTTTCATATGCATATGATAGATGTACATAGTCTGAAAAATAAATACAGAGCATCTCCCAGTCGACTATAATTTAATATTTTCTGCGTATTTATTATTAGAGCACCCACATTTCATATCGATTTGTTTTGATTTGAAAATAATACGGGACAAGCATCAGTTTTTAAAGAGCGCCAAAGAAAATGTTGTTGCCTTATTTCGCACAGTGTAAAGCAGAGCAGCGCAGCGCAGCGTAAAGCGTAGCACGGTAGCCCAGTTTGTTTGTGTGCGTGTGTGTGTGTGTGTGTGCGCGCGTGTGTGTGTGTGTGTGTACGAACGATGACGCTGGTAAAAATAATGATAAATAATAAAAAATACAAATAAAACCTGTACACAAAAAACCACAAAAAATAAACCAAACACAAAGCTTCGTCATCGTCTTTTAGTGCGTGCGGCTTAACTGCAGCAAAGCAAACTGAAACTGGTCCATGCTTGCCGGGCGGGAGGGAGGGGGGAGGGGCGAGCGGGGGGACACAGTCGGAGACGAAGATGCAGGCATTGACAGCAACCAACACCAAGAGCAACGGCAACAACAACAACAACAGCAACGGCAACGGCAACAACAACAGCAACACCAACGCCAACCTGATCGCGTTGCTCTCTTCTCAATCTCAATCTCAACTTGTTCTGCGTTCTGCTCGAGCTCAAAACTCCTGCCGTCCGTCCGCTCAGTCGTTGTCTGGAGCCAAGCACATTTGGATAAAAATTGCTTGTACTCCGGACGTTCTTCTTGTTGTTGTTGTCATTGTGGTTGCTGCCGCTGTTGCTGTTGTCGTGGGCATTGAGCTGCTGCTGCTGCTGTTGCTGCTGCTGCTGGAGTGTGGCAGCTCAGCTTTGGAGTGCTGCACTTATTATTATGCGCTTCTTTTGCTTGATTTTGCTTCTGTTTGCCTCTCTTCTTCTGCCTCTGCCCTTGGGGTTTGCTTGTGCTGCTTTCGGTTTTCTAGAAAAATTACAAAACACTTCTCTTACGTCCTTTAAGGTCATTAAAAAGTTCACTTGATGTTGCTGCTGTTGTTAGCTTTGTTTTTCTTGCCTGCAGTATAATAAAGTTGTAGCGTGCTAAAGATCTCCACTCTTGATCAGCATCGAAGCCATTTCAAAAACTGTTAAATCCGAATACTTCAAATATTGCTAAAGTTTTTGTATCAAAATAGAATTAAATTTTATAAGAATAAACCTCAAATAAATTATTAAGAATTTCTTCATCAATAACCATCTCGAAGTAAAAATCGAAGAAAAAAAACAATGCCCAATTGTGCCGTCCCTTTTGTCAGAGTTCCTCTTAATGGATGACATGGATTAAGCACTTAGTATTCGGGTTATTTACGATCTACTTAAGCTTACAATGTAATATCATAATCTGATATCTGGCCCCAGGTCCATTACTGACTCATTTTTTGTGCTTGCATCATTCAAGTTCAGCCTGAGAGGTCGCCAGAGATCTGGAAATATGTCATAACGAGTATTTTCAAAAGTGGCAATGCCGCCACTTTGCGAACACACCGTCCACACCCCTCCCCCTCCCACCCCCTCCCCCGTCAGTTTTACCCTCGCCCTCACCCTCACCCTACGTACAGAGCGATTTAAGCGTGACACAAAAGGGTTGCGCTTTAATTAATTAATCAAATCGGTCAAGGAATCCAACACAAAGATCGTTGAGTCACTGAGGAGATATTTGTATATCTGAGTGTTAATATGGGCATGAAACATTCTTGGGTCTGATCAAGGGGTCAATTTGGAAGTCAGCGTTGCCACATAATTTTCTTCGAATTTTTCATGAATATCATCTTAATTAACTGTTAACTGTAAAAAAAACAAAAAAAAAACAACAACCAGAGAAAGGGCCGTGTCGCCCCCACTGCGAGCGGAAATGATAGCGCAGACGCACATACATACATACTCCCATACATATGCACATGTATGTGTGTGTGCACACACACTCATACATCCGTGCTGTTCATGGGGGGCGTCGAGCTAATGCCTAGTTTTATATGTATAATAAGTAGTTATGCTGATCAAATGTACACAAGAGGAACTCCCTTAATATGCCTTTGTACTTGGCTGTATGTGACTAAAATTATATATATACATATATATATATGTATATATGTATATATATGTTTGTGTGTGCGTACTTAGATTCATGCACAATCAATGCAAATGAAAATGTAAATTTTCAAATTGTAAACTCAACTCAATGTTGTTGTTGTTGTTGTTGTTGTTGTTGCTGTGCGCAGATGCTCACTGAATATCAAATTACTTGGCTCGGATTCGGATCGAGTGTGTGGGATAATGTGCTTGTGTCGGTTGGATTTATGTTTATCCAAATAAGCGCGGCATTTTTTAAAGTAATAGTTGCGATTGTTATTGCTGTTGCTGTTGTTGTTGCTGCTGTTGTTGTTGCTGCTGTTGTTGTTGCAGCTGCTTTTGGTGCGCTTGCTGTGGGGTGCTAATAAATAAATCACATTTGCCGTGCAAATACACACATCTGCACATACACACACATACATACATATCTGCTAGAGTTAGTTTAGCTGTCTAAATATGCAACACATACTATATAGTCTCACCCCGATCCATACACGGTCGATCCACCAGCCTATGCACATACATAATGTATGTGGAATCCCAGCTCTAGCCGTAGCCCTACTCATTCATCCAAGCGTCGAGCCGGCTAACTATCCGTCCATCCGCAAGTTGTGCTTATTCAAAATCACTTGGCGTCGCCGTTGGCCTTTTAATACCCTGTATCCATAAACTGTGTAAATTGATGGGTATCATAAAGTTGTGAATTTGCATGAAACAGGCAAAGGGAAAATGAAATAGTGCAACATATTCAAACATAATCGGCATAGAATATAAATTAAAAAATGTCATATCTTTAAATATAATCTAAACATACCAATTGATAACTTGATATGATATTAAAACAAAGCTTAAAAAATAAAAAATACTAATAAAAGAAAAGGTTAAGAATGGAACTTAAATATTTTTGTGTGGTATTTGAGGAGATTCCTTAAAATGTTTCTGAAGTAAAGATTCTGATCGTATATTTAAAAAATCCTATATAATCAACAAAAAACCTTTCTTATAACTACACTTTCAATATTTTTACAACAGTTGTAAAGTACTTTTACTTCATCGATATTAAAGGGTATCATCCAGTCAAGCTCTCGCATCTGCTGCTGGCTCTGTAATACAGAATCTGTATGCGTAACGCAATCTATTCATAAAATGAAATTAAATAAAATAAAAAAAGCAAAGAGAAATAAATATTTTCATTTGTAAGACCGGAAGAGCACTTCCTCCCAGTGGCTGTGCCATCAATCCCGGCACCCGCAGAAAGATAGACAGCGAATAGTCAGCCCCATGCTGTCCCGGTTGTTGTTCTTGTTCTTGTTGTTGTTGCTAGTGCTGCTTATGTTGTAAATGTATAGATGGATGTACGATACATACTTATATACATACATATACATACATCTGTACATACGCAATGACTACTAAATGACTACTGCCCTATGGGGTGGCCTGGCCCGTGCCCGGGCACTAGAACACTCAAAGTGCAACAGCTGCCGTATCGTACATACGTAAATATGTATGTATGTATGTATGTATGTATGTATGATTTCACACATACATATTACATACAAATGCGCCTGATTGTACTTACTAAACATGTTTAGTTTTGTTATCGGCTGAGGAACCGCCTCCATCCGCAACGCTCATTGAAAATGCAACGCGCTGTGTGTGATTTTTATTAAAGCACAAAGATATAACAAAATGAAAACAACCCAATGTCGATGGTGGCCGACTGATAGATACCCTGTAGCCAGCACTTAGCACGGTCCTTACATAGAGTTTTCTTATTTTTGGACAACAGTTGCGCATCTCTGTTTCCTGAACTTCAGACTATGAAAAATGCATTTCTGAATAATTCCTAAAAGGTTCAAATATCTATTTTCAATTAGTATAGGGTATTCAAAAAGAAATTTTGTGTTACAATGATTTGAATTATTTGTGTAATGTTAAAAAATAACGCTACAATATTTCGAAAATCCAAAGGATCCTAATGGGGAATCACTTCCCAATTTGCCCTGCACATTTGGCTAGGTTCACATCCGTTTTGTGGCCATCAAACGAGACGCGTTTCCGTCAGTTCCGTTCGGTCAGTTCTCTATGCGATGCCATATCATGCAAGACCATTTTCGGCTTTGATTGGAAGCAAACTTCTCACAATATTTAAACACATCGCGCGCCAAAACATTACCGAAATGCAAAATTTTCCGCAAATAAAACGGGCAAAAACGCACATCAGCAAATATTTCGAATAACATTTAGCGAAAAACTGGCGCCAGCAATTGCCTCGACTACCTGAAAAAACGCTCATTAATTTGAAGCGTGAAAAATTGGGAAAAACATTCGAATGGAAATGACAGACAGTGAGAGTGCCGTCGAATCGGCCAAGTGGATATACTCATGCGTATATGTACTTCACACGTGCATACATACAGACACGTACAGATGTATGTATATATCGATATAGATACATAGATACATATATACACAGCGAACGGATTTAGTTCTGATCTGAGGCGAACCATGGCTGTGAGTATTTACGTCATGGGTATTTATAGTTTGAACTCAAACAGGTGTAAACCGTAAAACGGCAAAACATTGTTTAAATCATTTAATTGTAAACTTTTTGCAACAGCATCAGCAACAACAGCAACAACAACAACAACAGCAACAGCAGCAGCAGCAGCAGCACGAGCCTCAGCGCTGCCTTTGCCCCGGGCCATAGTCTGGCAGCGCAATCAAAGTCCAGCGGGTAAGTACAAAAAAACAAAAACAAAAAGACAATCACATCCAAAACTAAGGCTAGAGGCATAATGAGTACTTAGCCGAAGGCGATCGCTTCCAGGAAGAGGCAAGCGAGCGCTGCCGCCTTCCGAGGCAGTTCATCAGCAAATTTTGGCACGCGGCCCCAACCTAACCCATTGTTCAGCTGGCAGCTCGCTCAACCCCGCAGTGGTAGAGGCTGGTGTTAAGATACGAGCACAGTGCAAGCTGCCTAAGGCGAACAACAACGATTCAAGCTACGGTTACGGCCAAGACATAGAACAGGTATTATGATATTAAAACTTTTCTAAATGAATTCTTAAGTATATTAAAATATTCTGGTAAAAATTTCAAATAAATTTGGAGCAAAAATGGTGCTTAAAGATTCTATTTGAATTACAATGCCTTCAAATAAAAAGTAATTTCTTAACTAAATCGGTTGTTTTGAGAGAGTTATATATTAGTTTAAATATACAGAGAAATCAGAGATTGTGACTGATAAAAAATATACCGGCTAAGGGAACCGTGTCCGTTTAGTAGAGCGTTCACTGTACTTCTAGCCGCAGATACAGCCGAATTTCAGCTTGCGCATGCGCAGCCGCTGCTTAATTTGAATTATTTGAACGTAAATAACGCACAATAGGATCAGGCGGAGACAGGAAGAGTGGTAGGGACAGCCAAACAGGGCCGGGGAGAAGGGTGGGGCAGGGCGATGGGGTGGGGGGAATGCTGCGCTCTGATAGCCTGGGCAGCAGCCACAGCCTGGTCTTGTCTGTAAAAATGAGATTTTTATTTCGTCGTCGTCGTCGTTGTTGTCGATTTGAATTGAGGCAGCAGACCCAGCGCAGAGCCAAGAAAAAGGCATAAATATTTATAATCATAAAAAGTTGGCTGAAAGGAGCAGCAGCCGCAGCAGCAGTCGCAGCAGCAGCAGCAGCAAAGACCACTGTAAAGGTAAACGATTTCTCAATGTCTTTTATATGGACAGTCCGAGACCTGCCCCGGCATTTCGTTCAAACTCAAACTCAGAACTCAACCCCAGCACCGAAAAGCACAACAACAGCAACAGCAACAACATGCCAGAGGACAACATTGAAGCCAGGGCAAAAGACAAAAGACAAAAGACGATCTCCGGTGCCGATCGAGAAACTTGTTTAGCACGCGTTACAGCGGCTGCCTGTGTTGGTTTTCAAATTATTTGCCTTCGGTCACTCTTCACTCTGCACTCCCCCCCAGTCCGACCCCCCCCACACCGCACATCCTCCCCGCTCCCACTTTCTACACCT
>SCDS01000359.1:0-53520 GCA_004149465.1 Drosophila nigromelanica
CCAATTAAGAGTGTGAACTTGCGTCGCGTTGGGAAATTAACAGATAGATAAACAACAACAACAGCAACAACAAAGTGACATTGTCACATTAAATGCGAAACAAAGCGAAAATGTGCAACAGTAGCTACAGAAAGAGATAGCGAGAAAGGTAGAGAGAGAGAGAGAGAGAGAGAGAGAGAGAGAGAGCGCGCACTATAGAATGCAGTCAGGAGCCAAGCCCAGCTGCACTTTAGTGTCAAACGCAACCAACCCGAACCTGAACCAAGTTAAAGGCAACTCACCTCACGGCTATGCCTCATTACAAGCGCTGCTTCTGGGCTCTGCGGCAGCTGCAATTATCACATTGCCAAATGGTCACGGACCACGAAATCTCGATTTCCAGATAGAACCCAGCACAGCACAGCCAGAGTGCCAAAGCACATGGAACCCGATGCTAAGCGAAGCATTGCACTCTATGACTTCATAAGACGACTACTGACTGCCACTCCAGAGTGAAACAGTCCTTGGCTCCCTACGTTCCACCTCCTTTATGCTCTATTCTCCCGGTTTGTGTATCTTTTTTTTCCACCTTGTGTGTCATAATTCTCGCCAAGTTGACATTTATGATGTGTGCGCATGTGATTTTCAACGTTCGCGATTTCAGCGCGATAAAACAATGAAAATGAAGTCATGACTTGGTTTCCCAGTGGTTTCTCTCTGCTTGGCTACTCGAGCCCAAATTGCACATGCGGAAAGTGTTAAATGATTAGCCAAAGTTTTTTATTTTTATTTTCTCGGACATTGGGCGACTCGGATAATTAAGTCTGTGCATTTATGGAGCTGCTTCTTTTGACTTTTTAGCACGTTAATTTTAAATATAATACGAATTAGTTCCTAAGTTCAACTAAAGTCATATGTTATTTATGCAACAGACCTTTCTGAAATTAGCTAACACACTTTATTAGCTAACGTAATAGAGAATATATATAAAATAGAGTATTCACCAAAGGTTAAATCAGCTCCAAGATGCTTCCAACTAGACCACAGATTGCCCATAAATTCTCTCTTTACTTTTAAATGTCTAAAATTTTTCTTATAAATTTTGTAGATATTTAAAATCATTAATTGTTAATTTTAATTAGAGAAAACTAAGATGAAATGAATGAATTCACAAATTCCCATTTCTTATTATCTTAGTTTGAATAGTCTTAAAAATTTAACGATAATCATTTGAAAGCATTAAATTGTTTAGTAAAATGTCTAAGACATTATATAAGACATTTTACAAATAATATATTTACGCAAGCTACAATTTTTAGATATTATACACAATATATTCCTATACTTATATACAATGATTTTTTTCGTTATCAGTTTAATGAAAATAACTTTAGTTAATAAACGCATAAATAAAGATATTTAATATGCCACAAAGTATTATTCTGTCTGCAAATATTGAAATGTTTAAATACAAAAATTGATTTCTAATCAGTTTTATATATATTTTAACTGATTATTTTCCTTGTTTTGTTTTCACATATTACTGCCAAAAAGTTTCTGGTTCAACAGCACTTTAAAAAAAACTGGGTCGCCGGCCAATTCAACGGTCTTTTGCCATTGTTTGTTTATTGTCCATTTCAGGGCTTGCACTTCGCCGCGCTTAAGCACATTTAAATACGCTGACAATATTGACCCAATGCTCAATGCTCAATGGCCGATATCTGTTCATCCTTATGATATTTTGCCGACTGTTTGTGCTGTGTCTGGAGCCAATATATAACTCATATGTGGCAGGAGCGGACACAAGTATGGCATAAAGGGACCGAATTCATATTTCACAAGCGAATCGCTTGAGTGTATAGTAAATGACAGCAGCTACTATTCAGTGGAATGGAGCGAAGGGTAGGTGAAAAAATGCAATCACTTGCCCTTTGCTACATCATTCTTTATTCATACTTCGTTCCTTTTCAACCAGGTTAACAGACTGCAATTACTTTACGGTTTGCAATTATTTTGCATATTATTTATGTTGCAGACGTTGAAATGTTTTTATGGCAGCTGCATCAAATCAAATCAGTCAATCAGATTGCCCTTTGACCCTATGGTCGAACGCCTCTCAAAGTGTTCAGTACTGCATTTTCTGGCTCATCGATTGTCAAATTAAATGCCATTTAAATCAATCAAATCAACTGTGAATTTGACAGCATTTTGTGGTACCAACGGCGGTACCAAACGGTTTCCAATTGGAATTGCCGTTAAAACCGTTGCTCTGTGGTATCACTGTGGTATAGCTAACGGATCATATCGATTTGCTGGTGTTAACCCATCAGGGTGCAAAAACTATCATAGACGTTTTTATTTATGCCCGATAGTCATATAGTTTGGTAGTAGCTTTAATATGTTTTATATTCCTGCAGAGAGTATTTTACCTTTAATATGAAATACGTAACGCATAGTTGCTAATATATGTATTCACCAAACTAATTATTTAATTCTGTCTTTTCCTTCATAAAGATTTAAAGAAGTTAAAGTAATTATAATATTATTTTCATATTTTTTATTCATTTCATTTATTTTTTTTTTAATTTGCTATTGTTCTACTTAATAAATTAATATGTGAGAGCATTTAATCGTTGGCCCCTTTGGAGCTACTTGGTTAAAATAAAAAAATTGTTCGCCAATATTAAATTCGAGAATCACAACCGCAACAACCGGAACCAAAGCCCCGCCCACACACCCCCAACGAGCCAAAGTCAACAGTCGATAGTTTTATTTACCAAACAATTTAAAACGACAAAACCGCAAACAACAAAATTAGCTACAAAATATAATCAAAAGACCCCGAGGCGCCAACAACAACGACATGTAATTACATGGAGACAACTGCGATAGCAACAATAACCAAAAACCGACAACAACTAACAGACATACATCACACCGAGAAGGTAGCACCGAAAATCGAATTGAAAATTAATTTGAAATTAATTTTAAATGCACAAAAGCGATAAATTTTGCGCAATGTTCGTGACACAGACACACACAACTTGGCAGTGTGACTGCCAAGAGAGAGGCGGTGACGGAGAGGGAGAAGTTTGGTAGATTTTGACCTGCAAATGTCTACAGCACTTGTAATCAAATAGACAGACAGACAAGGCTGTCAATTGAAAATTGTAAACCACAGCACAGCAAAAGCGACGAAAAAAGCAAGAATTGAAAATGCGAAAAAAATATGCGAAATATTTATACCCTTGCTCTGGCCATTATTGAACGTTTTAAATATTTTTGATAAAAAATAACTAAATCTAATTTTATTTTTTAAAATTAATTTCAACAGCTTTTATGTGGCATACTTTTGTCAGTTTCGAAAGTAGACAAAGTTCCTGTTAAATTCAAGGTTTGCTTATTTTTTACAGGCTCGCCAAAGTATGCAATATAACTTTGAACAGTAGAAGTTAAATGTTAACTGAATCTTAATATACTTATATTATTTAATTTATAAAAGTTATATATAAACTCTAAATTCGAGGTACATATTTCATACTTTCCATACGTTCCACACTATTTTTAAATGCGCAAACAACATAAGTTAGGTGTAGGACCCGCTATAGGATGTTTTGCAACAACAGTGGCATACAGATAGGGCACACAGGACCCGAATGCACTTTCGGCTTGTGCCAACTTTCCGTCATGCATTTTCATTAGCCCAGTGCCCGGGGGTCCAAATGCTCCGTTCCAGCTGCAGCCCGAACCGCAGACGCCTGAGTGGGTGCCATGTGCCCAAAAGCAATTATGCCGCACGCTTTCTGCATGGCTTGGATGAAGCGGGACAGGCCGCGTTGAGGGGGCACACAACTTGTCAGTCATTCAGTCAGCTGCCCATTATGACTCCAAATGTAATTCCAAAGTGTTGAGTGCACTGACTGAACATTGAACATTGAACACGGAACACTGAACAGAGTGGCTGGCGATGACGTGGAGAACGCAGCACAGTTCCACTGGCCCAGCTGGTGCAGGGTATACTATGTTGGTTGGATTAGCGAGATGTTTGGGGACTGCCGCCAATTACCACACCAATAACTTTGGCCATATTGATTAAGTCTAATCGAAAAGTATCGAGCCAAATGCCATATGGACACATAATCGTCAAAGTTTTATATCAACTGATAAGAGATAATATTCGATATGAACACACGCCAATGCACTTCGGTCATAAAAATATTTGTCATTAAAGAGATAAACAGAGAATGATAGAGGGAGAGAGAGAGCGATAGCGACTGGATAGAAATTATGAAATATTTCGTTTTATGATACCGAAATTCCAGAAAATATATTTATATATACTCATATGGAATAATATAACAAATATATTTAAGCTTCTGTTGTTTATACAATCAAATATGTTGTTCTTAACAAAAACCTATTCAAATATTTAAATTTACTGTCGCGTGCAAAATAATAAAAACAAAACTTATTTATTTGATCGATATTTCCTATGCCAAAATTATATGTTACTGTGGACCGATTTTGTTCACTTATATTTGACTTTATATTTGGCTTTAAAACTAATAAACTAAATTGCAAGTTAACACACAAATAAACAATACATAACTTATATAAAATACCTTCAGCAAGTGCATGAAAAGAGCATGGCAGCAAATAAGCCAAAGTAAAAGCCACAAAATAATCACCGAAATTGCATATTTGTTAAGTTTTATCAGTCAACGTGTCGCAGCCAAAAATATTCAGCATTAAATGCAATGTACCATAAATACCACAGAAAAGGGAAGCTCAATCGGAACAGTGGCTAGAATTTCAGTTTATGTACGTATTAAATATTTGAATCGTTTGATAAATAATCGTTTAAGCATTAAGCATTATATGATTGCCAAAAAAAAAAAAATTAAAATCCATCAACAATTACCGATTAGATTAAAAAACGTGTATAAATAGTTTCGGCATGTCGAATACAAAATTTACGACATTGCTACTACGCAATTTGTGGTCTGGCTGTCCCACTGTATAATATGCAAATGCAATACAGTTCCCAGCAAAATTTCATTAATATTTTGCAAAGGATATGCTCAAAACCCCCCAACTGAACCGCACCGCAAACCAATCTGGTGGCCCCGAAATGCATTTTGGTATGCAAATTCTTTGTCGCATGCCTCTCTAGCACCTGTGTCCAATGCAGGTGCCAATATTTGTCAGTTTTTTGTTTAATTAAAACATTTTGCCAATATTTTATTTCCCTCCCCCCCACACACCTCTAGCTACGCATTGCTCCTGCTCTGTGGCTGCTCATTGGATTCTGTGTGTTTTTATAACCAAAATGCAAATATCTCGTTTGCACAGGTAACGCAAATCCAATGCACATGAAATATTTAATCCAAACAATTACGTTAGAGGGAGGTGGTCGTATTCAGCACTCGCACACGCATCGTATACGTAATATTGTTGTATTTTCGTTGCTCTTTCTTGCTCTCTCTCTCTCTCTCTGGCAATTTGCATTTTGGGTCAATTTTTTCTAGAATTTTATTTATAACGTTTAGTTTCTGTGCTATGCGGACAGTTAAATAAAAATAATTTGCTTTATATGGTAAAATAAATTTCGCATATTTTATATTACAAATGTAAAATTCATATTTGGATTCCGATATATTATTGCCAATATTGAATAAATGTATTTCACATTCCAAAAAGGGAAGAAATTTTTGCGTTTTAATGATAATTGAAAAGCAATATACAATGAAACAGTAATAACGTGCTAATATCAAAAGAACAGCTAATGCTAACATATAAATTGCATGTTTTTATATATGTATGTATATATGTACTGTCAATCTTAAGGAAAAAACGGTAGGCTATGTTGAGAAATTTAAGAATCTTAGCAGCATTTACACCTTGATAAACATAATATAGTATAAAAAATAAATAATGATAGATTCATTTTTAAATAGCATACACAGTTCAAAAATTAATTCAACTATTTTTTGAATATATATTTTATGTTCATCTGATTATAAGACTCGAAGTACCCCTTATGTGCCCTGCAAATATGTTTAGCTCAAAAAGTTACTCCCGAAATTGCATTTAGAGCGGCCAAAAGTAGGCCACTAATAACTAGACCCTGTTAACCAGCAAAACTGTTGTCGAAAATCGAGGCAACACTTCAGATTCAGTTTTAGTTTCAGTTGGGGCAAAAAAGTCCATTAGTGGCATTGTGCATATGCTAAGGGCAAACAAAATGCAAACCGAATGTGGAATGCGGAGGGAGTGCGACGGGGAAAATGCGAACTGCACAGCTTCGAGTTCCAAATTGCGGTCACCGGCAGTTGGCTCCGGGGAGGGGATTGCATACGGTGACCAATAATTGGATTCACCCGACTAACGGACTGTCGGTTTAGAGACGAGAGTTGTCAAAAATCAGCTTGGTAAGCAGCCCAACGGGCAGTTTAAAGCCGCATTGACCCCTGCAAAACTCCTATTGAGTGTGGAATGTGTATTGAAGTTTAGGCAAACAATTTCAAAATAATGCTGATAAATATGTTTGCATATGAAAGCGGATATATACTAAGTATATAAGATATCGTAATCAAATTTGGCGTCACATCGCTCAAATACGAATACTATTTATAAATACAACTACTATGTCTTCAATATGAACAGTCACTCAAGTTTTTGTCAGGGTCCGAAAATAACATTTATGATATGAAACTTAAACTAAAACACCATAATATAGAAAGTTTGCTACAGAAACTTTTTTACTTTAAGTAGAACCTTTTAAATGCTTATTAAACTGGTTTTTATATTTTTTTAAACAAAAATAAGTTTAAACCAATATTTTAATATGTAAAAGCCATAAAATAACTCCTATTTTTACTTTTTCCGAACACTCAAATAATAGAAGTTACTTTGAAAGTTATTTCAAGAAAAATTGGATGTAAGTTATAAAAATGAAAGGTTTGAAAAATATACAACATAACTATTATGTTTTGAGTGTTTGGAAAATAAATAAAATGTAAGAGTTTTATCATGACTTATCAAAAAAAATTTTAAATTTTAAATTGAATTATTATTTCCACAACTTTTGAATATTAGTTGAAAATTAATAACTCTTCTTTGAGCAATAAAATAAAGGTAAAAATTTATAATTAAAATGAAATTTTTAAATTAAAACCTATAACATTTACGGTTCCTATCTTCCTTAAGTCGGCAATTATAATTATTGCATTTAATTTAATTGAATAATTTTAAAGTTTTTTCGTTTCATTTAATATACAAAGATAAGTAACTTTTGGTAATATTGTTATAAATGGGTTACAAATAGCATAAATATAAATGGAATAGATGTCAACCCTAACAAGAGCCTAATAATGTTTCTAAGAGGCACCTCCATTTACTGAATAGCCTCTGCATGCACCTGGTGTAAACCTTAACCCCCATAATCCCTGTGTCTGACATGCACTCACCTGTTTCGTGTTCTCTATCGAGCGCCAACGTTGACACATTCTCCACATGCTCCGCGTTGGGTTCGTTCGCAGCAACAACGTCTCCATTTGGGCCAATGCAGGTGATGTCGATGTCGTTGTCGTTGCTATCATTGTCATCATTGCCGTTCTCTTGTTCTCTGTCATTGGCATGCCCATTGATGACCTCGATGACACTTTTGACCGAATCTAGTGATGACGTTGCTGATACCAAAATTGGCGTTGTTATTGGCGTTGCCGCCGACGATGACGACCCTGTTGATGTCATCGATGAGCTGGCACTCAGAATGATGCCATTTACTTCGGCCAAGCCCTGTTCCGGGCCGTTCCCCTCAACGGCCACCTCGCCCTCCACCTGCCGCTGCTTCTCGGCATTGGGCAGCTTGTGACTCTCAAAGTGCAGCTCATCCTGCAGCAGGTCAACAGCTTGGGCGACAAGATTATCACTGCCGTTGGCCTTGTTGGGGTCAGCAGCAGCCAACGTTACATTGGGCAGATCAACGCTGGCCAATGTGATAATTGGACTAAGCGGTTCGGGCGAAGTCTGCTCCACGCCCACAATAATGCGCTCCAACGGTTTGGGCGGAGTCAGCTCCAGGCTGCTGCGTCGCTGTGTAGGCGTCGGCTTGCCAGCCAGGCTTAAATCACTGCGTTTAGTGGGCACTGGCGGTGGTGCTGTCTTGGGCTTAACAACCGCTGGCGACACCTTTGGCTTAGTGGTCGGTAACGGTGGCTTCGGTATCGGTGTCGGTGTCAATGTCGGTGCCTTGGCCACAGCAATTTCCGGCTTTGGAGCATCGATGATGTTCTTGTGCAGCACATAGCCCAGCTCATCCTCCACAATTGGCGAGCTAACGTCAACTTCCAGTTTCACCTCCTCCGCTGGCTGCTCCACTTGAGCTTCGGCCTGTTGCTCGGCATGGCCTTCCACCTGCTCAAAGGCGCTCAGATCAAAGCCCTGCTCATCATCGGCCAGCTGCAGGTTGTACAGTTTCTCGGTCTCCTTCTTGACCTTCTGATAGCTCTCGATGATCTTTTGCGCCTCCTGCTCGAGACGGCGCTCCTCGTCGGTCTTCTTCAGCAGCTTGGCGCCCTTCTTGCCGGGTGTCTCTTTGCTCTGCTCCAGCCGCTTGGTCACCTGCTTCTCACCATCCTTGGTGACTGTCAGGGTCTCGCTGAGCTCCCGCTCCAGCGTGGGCAACGCATTCGCATCGACGGGCACCTCGCTGAGGATCTGCTGACCCAGCAGATATGTTTGCTGTTCGGTCTGCTCGCATTCGGTGTAGTTGATGCCGCCGTTCTCGGACAGCTGCAGCTGCTTGCCACATTCGGATAATGTCAAAATACCCGTTTCAATACTCTGTTTATCCTGTGGATTGTCCAGTCGCTCCGTTAGACGCGTCTCCTCGGAGACGGCGGCAGTCAACGGCTGCAGCTGCTCGACATCGTCCAGTTCGAGCAGATTGTCGTTGCTGCTGATCTTCTTGAAGCGTGCACTGCTTGACTTGGACTCGGCGCTGGTCAGCAGCTGCTCCTCACCGGTCAGCGCATCCCTCGTTCTCAGCTCGCTCAGAGTCTGCTGTTCGCTAACCACGCGACGCTCCTCGTGCACGGTCGTTGTGATTGCACCTGGTGTCGCTGTTTGCGAATCCTCGCGTTCCTCATACGGCTGCAGCCTGAACGCAACATCCGCTGAGGGACTCAAAAAGCTCGAGGAGGAGCTACTGCTGCTGCTGCTGCTTGTTTTGGTGGTGACCACCTTTGTTGTAATTGTGCGTTGCGTTTTGCTGGAGCTCTTTTGGCTGCTTTCGCTCGTTTCCTGCGTGCTGCTCGACTCGATGTGCTTCGTTGTGGTGCTGGCGGTGCTGCTCTCCGCAAACTGGTCAGCTGTTTGGTCAGCTTTATCGCCAACTGATGCGTCATGCTCAGCAATCTTATCGTCACTCTTCTCGGCTTGAACTTCCATTTTGGCTGTGGTCGCTGTCGTCTTTGCCACCTTTGCTGGTTGCGGTAATTTCTTCGACTCCTCGACAATCGCACTGGGGTGGCTGTTGGGTAGACAGGCGTATATCACATTGAGTAATTAGAACGATTGACTCTTTATCAGAATGTATACAGAAATGTGTTAATTAAGCCCGCTTCCCACCTGTCGCTACAGCAAACGGAAATTTGGCCGTCAGCTGCTTGTTTTCAATCGCTGCGCAAATTTCAAAACAAAGAGAGCGCCGAAAACCTTTTGCAGCTTTTGCCTTTCAAAATAGAACTAAACTAATTGGCCCAAACGTTCGTCGAATGCGTTCAGTTGCCATTAGCTGTTATCAGTTGGCCATACAAATTTCCAAGCATTTATCAGGTGAACACACCGGCATTTCGCCTTATCAAGCTGTAAACGGGGGTAGCCCCTGGCCCTAGCAATACGTGTGTGTGTGTGTGAGAAAGTGTCTACTATTATTTGATAACGCAAATTTGCAAGCAATTTTGGCAATGGAAAGCTCTATCTGGCCAAGAATATGGCTAGCATATGATGAATTGCATAAGGCTCTGCCCTCTAATGTTCTACAATAGATTTTATTGTATTCGACTACACTCGAAAAAAATATACTTTTGTTTGTACAAAACAAAAACATGTAAGGGCAGTATCCGACTAGGAGATACTCTCTAATCAGCTACTCAAAAGTTAAATGTATTTTAGATTTGATAAGCGAGATATATAAAAAAAAATGTTTTTAAATAAATAATAATAATATATAAATAAACTTGTTCTACGTATGATATACAAGAATGTATGTTTTTTATTTCCAGTCTCTAATTCTTATAGCTTTCAAGATTGCTGAGTTCACATTGTTAAATCAACTTAGTTAGTCGCCTGCTTAGATTAAGATTATTTATTCTTTATGAGATCAGAGATGCTTCCTTATACACATTTGCACAAAATCATAGCATAATTAATATTTTTGACTAGAGATTTTTAAAATATAAACAAAAGCTTTACTCAATAAAACATATCTTCAATTATAAACCTATCTTAATTAAATTGTGTTATGTTTATGTATATGATTTGCTACTTTGATTTAAACCGCTGATAGCTTTATCGGTATAATACATAAACGAATCTGAAAAAAAAGATTATTGTTTTGGTTTTTTTAAGTACTGCATCAACCTGCTTTAATCCTTGTCAGTTTATTTAGATTTAAGGATATCCTCTCTGAACTTGGCTCACCTCTTTTGACTCAATTTCATTTTATATACTATTTTGATTAATCTCTCTGTCATCGTTAAGAACTCACCCGTTCGTCAGGGATTGCGGCTCCAGCGAGGAGAACTCCTCCTCAACCTCGCCAATGGTGGGCAGCATATTCGAGTGCCAATACATGTTGAAGTATGCCTCTGAGGGACCCGGTCCATTGATGAGCTCTGGCGGTCCCAGCTTCTCGCCATCCTCACAGATATATTCGCGCTCGGCGGCATCCACATCGTCCTGTTCGGCGTCGTCCTCATCGCTGCTGCTGCTCGAGTAGCACGTGTTGCTCTGATTATCGTCCACAATCTTTGTGCACTTGCCCACGACGAGGGGCGGCGGGGATTCCCTGGCGAGATCGGCGGCCTCCGCAGCTGCCGCCGCCAGCAGTGCAGTTATGTCCCGTTGCGGTGCTTGCTTGGGCGATGTCTCCTGCTTCTCGACTGGCTCCTGCTTGTGCACCAGATCGAACAGACTGGGCAGCTTGTCCTCGTCTTGTGCCTTGCTCTCGTACGTCTGAATCTTGAAGCGTATCTCCCGATTGCTGCTGGGCGTGGACGTGGGCGTGTTCACTGGCGTCGCTGGGGGCGTGCCACCATTGGCGGCGTGCTTGAAGGTCTGCATGCTCAGCTTGGGCTGCTGCTGCGGCGGCGTCGTTGGCAGCGTCTGCAGCGTCTGCAGCTTGGGTATTTGTGTCTTTTGCAGCGACTGAACGCGCTCCGGCGGCTTCGGTTTGGGTCCCTTTGGGGAGCGGCCATTGCTGCCGTTGCTGCACACCGAACTGAGCGATTCGGTGGAGTTGGAGCTGCTCCTCGAGCTGCTGTTGAGCAGCACAGGTATAAAGGTGCGCTCGGGCGTTGTTCGTGCGGGCGCCTCCGCGGAGTTGGCGCGCTGCAGTGGCGCTCGTGTCTGTCCCGGACTGGGACTAGAATCCTTCGACTTGCTGCGATAGAAGCCCAACTTCAGATCCGTTTCGGACTTTTGCTTCTGCAGCAGCCGAGGAATGTTGGAGCCAGCTGGCGGCGGCGGCGATGACAAAGCTATTGTTGACTTACTGGCTGAAGGTGATTTCTGGACTGGAGTTGTGACAATGGGAATGCGAGACTTCAGCTGCGGTGACTGTTGCTTAATGGGCTGAAGGTGCAGCTTAATCTCGCCTTCGGTTTTGGCGCGAGAGAAACCCGGACTGACTATGGAGCCCACCGGCTTGGCCTTGGGTATCTTGGTGCCAGGCTCCCTCAACTCAACTCCCTTGGCGGGCTCGTTTGTGGGCGTTTTGGGGGACTCCGGGTTGGCTGTTTCATTGGTGGGCGTTGTGGGTGAATCCATTGGAATTCTAGGAGGCGCCACCTCAATGGGCAGCTTGCTGGGCGTGGCTATCTTGCGCGGCGTGGGTATTATGGAACGCTTCTTCGGCTCCACGGTGGCCAGCAGCACCCGTGGCTTTGGTGTCGGTGTGCCGAGCGGACTCTTCAGCTCCACATTTTCATAGACATTGACTTTCTCCGTTTTGAACTCGACGTTCTCGTAGTTGTTGCCCGGTATGAGCAGCTTGGGCTGGCTCAGCGGCTGTTCCAGCTGGAACTCCTGCTCGAGCAGGGTAAACGGCTGCACCAGCTTGGCCAGCTCGGGTCCGTTCAGGCTGCTGGCCAGCTCCGTGTCCGAGGAGTAATTGGATCCCATTGAGAGCTTATCGATGACTGTGGAAATGGTGCTCGCTGTGTCATCCGATTCGGAGCCCGCCTTGAGGGATTCGGCAAACAGATTTATATAATACTCGGCATCGGGCGGCGGCGTCAGCGGCTTCTCCACGACGAGCTGTGCGGCGGCGACGCCTTCCCTCGAGTTTTGTCGCTTCACCAGTTTACGTGGCGGCACTGGCGGCGGTGGCGGTGGCTGTGCATTCAGCGATATGGACACCTCTGACTGCTGCTCCTCCTCGCTGGGCGGCTTCTGGCCGTGACCGTTGCGTACGACCAGCTTGATGGCGACGCTATCCTTGAGGCAGCGCACGCAATCTATGCGCGTCATCTGCGAGACCTGCCGACCATCGATGCTCTGAATCTCGTCGCCTTCGCGCAGATGGCCCCAACTGGTGGCCACCTTGGAGGCGGGACTGTCGGCGGCGCACGACTGTATGTACAACTTTTGCACCAGTTCCGTATTGCGTGTGCCGCCCTGGAACTTGAGCCCAAAGCCCAGACGCTCACCCGGCAGCCGGTAGACGGTTATGTGCTCCGGTTCATCGGGCTCGGGTTGTGTCTGGTGCTGATCCTGTGGCTGATCCTGTTGCTGGTGTTGTTGCTGCTGCTGCAGCAGCTGTTGCTGCTCGTTAATGGTCAACACGGTGATAAATGAGGAGTCTTCGGCTACGGAGCTTTGCCGTTTGACTAGCTTCTTCAAATGGTTTGTGTCTTTGGTAGACGATGTGGGATCGTCGACTTCAACAACGGTTATGTAATCATCGTCCGTTGCTGATGGGTTTGTGTCATTGCTTTGCGACATTGTCGTTGTTGTTGATGTTGTTCGTGTTGCAGATGCCATGCTGAAAAGCTTTGTTGTGCTGCAAAAGCTTTAAGCATGTGACGGTGACGATTGTTTGGGTTTGTGCATGCGCTTGGTACTTGGTGCTTGCATATGCTAAAACGTTGGTGATTTCCGTGTTTGGTTGTGGCCTGAGCTAAGCTTTGTGATCTTGGGTTGTGCGGTTGTTTTCCGAGCTGAGTTTGGTTAACAGCTTGAGATTTTTTCTGGAATAAAATGCAACAAAGAGAATTTAAATTAATATCAGTCATTGTCAATATTAACTAAAAGTCAATATTATATACATAATAAACATAGTTATTGCTTATAAAATTCCAGAAATAAAAATAACAATTGCGAAAATGTTTATATAATATTCGTACAATATATTTTGAAACACACTTTTCTGAAATCTATTCGAATCCGTTAAAAAATTGACCAAAAAGAATTACATCGTAAATTTATTACTTTAAAATCATAAAAAAAATGTTTACATAAGAACTATTTTTTTAAATACGAATGCATCGCAAATCTAATCAGCACTGAAATCAACACATTGTTGACTTCAAATGTGAGTGCTAAACACGTTTTTCGAAATGCATAAGTCGTAAACTATTCTACACTTCATAATCATCAAAGTTTCAATTATCACATGGCTTTTCTTTTCATC
The DNA here is from genome assembly GCA_004149465.1 of Drosophila nigromelanica. Lineage (NCBI taxonomy): Eukaryota > Metazoa > Arthropoda > Insecta > Diptera > Drosophilidae > Drosophila > Drosophila nigromelanica. The sequence goes on from SCDS01000359.1 coordinate 13,898, forward strand.
TTGGCATGCAGCAAGCCATAAACAAGCAGAGACAAAGGCGATTAACTTGTTTCACGAACTTTCAAATGCATTTCATTTCAACACCAAAATCCCACAATAACTTGCCAAAAACTATCCGTGGTTCACAACTTTTTCCTCTCCTCTGCACACGTCGCCCAAGTTATTTCCTTCCTGCGCACGACACAAGACAACAACAGCAACAACAACAAGCAACAACAGCAACATCAGCAAATGGCAAAAGACAGCAACGGGCAACTTTTTGCTACCGCAACTTCAACTGGGCAAGCGCAAAAAAACTTCGGGCCAACAATTTATGTCAACTTTCTTTTTTATCAAACAAAAAGAAAGAATTAAGGAAAATAAAAATATATACAAAAAAATTCCAAAGATTTTTCAAAGTAACCGCAAAATCTGGCAGCGACTCCCACACGAAAAGTTGCCCAGTCAGGTGGGTTGGGCTGAAGATGCGCGATCTAACAGATGATTTGAACAACGGGTTTTTTCTACTGCACGTCTTCTCCGCAATGGCACAAATACATTTTGGGAGCAAGTAATCGAAATAACGCATCCCAACAAGCCAGCCAAACAGGTGACCAACAGCGGTTCCGACACCAGTCGGTTGAGTTCTTAAACTTGTTTCAATTTTCTGTTCAATTTCAGATACCCTATGTGAGGGGATATTACAATTTTTAAAGGTTTATTTGTAATGGCCACAAACATTTTATTTAGGAAAATTGAAATTATGGGAAATTTCCTAAAAACTTAAAAAATATTTTAACTCAAGTCCATGGCAAGCATTGCAAGTAAATGCACTTAACATACGATTTTAACCTTATGATTAGTTTTGTAAATCAATAAATTATATTTTTTATATTTTTATGTCTAAAAACATGCCCCTGATGGCAATTAAGTAAATAAGCCCATTCAAAAATGTAGTTATGTACTAGATGGTGAGATTACTCTTTTGCCATCAACATCAAATCTGAAATATAAATATAATATATTCATAAGCAAAGGTTAATTTTTCTTTATTAAAAAACTGTTGTCTAATATTACGATAAGAGATCATCGCAATAAATGACAACAGTTTAAGGCACTAAGGATTGCACAGCAGAAATATAAGAGTATTTTTCCTTCTGTATGATCCCCATTTTGCCTTTCAGGTATGTCGTCTTTTTTCGGAATTTTCTGGACGCCTCTTTTATAACTGTTGTTTTGGCCGGGGCCGGTAATTACCGAGCTCAGTTCGCGCTTGCGGCCTGTACATCACAAATTTGAAATCAGTTTCATTATATAAATTGTTACCTTTAGACGATGTGGCAGACAGTTGAAACGGTGGATTAAGGAGAAAGATGGGTAGAGCGAAAAAGACAGAGCAAGAGAAAGAGAGGGAGAGGGAAACGGATCCGATTCGCTTCATTGCGCGGGTTTGGCGCGAATTTGGTATCTAGAGCTGTGAAATATTTTCTGTTGCAACGAATTAAATTGGCTTTAAATTGCCACAATTTGTGGCGCATAATGTCAAAGTTAGTTTCTGTAACTGCCAGATATGGAATAAATAAAGAAAACAAAAACAAAAAAAGCTGCAAGCTATGCACTCCACTTCAATTAGACTGGCAAGCAAAAGGCTTCCGATACACGCTCTATCCACTGTGTTGCCCCTCAACACGCCCCGTCGCCCATTGTGCCAAGCGGCGTCTCTTGGACGGGGGCATAAAGTGTGTCAGCCAGGAAGCCGCGACTTTGAGTGGCGTTCCCCAGTTTACAGTTTGTTTGCTTTCCATCGTTTCAACGGCCTCCGCCATTTTGCCGAGTTGCCTTCACGTCCACGACTGTCCATATCCCAGTCCGTCTATTTGCCTGTCCGCCTGTCCGCCCGTCCACCTCCCTGGCAATCTCCCAGTGTTGACTGACGGCTGCCGTCGAGAATTTTGGCGCTACAAAAGCGCATAAATAAAAATTGTTCAGCTCTGTTGACAGTGCAGCATGAAGAGAGGAATAAAAAAAATAGCTGCGCCATGTCAACTCTGCAATGGGTCGCCATTAGTTAGATGAGCTACCAGCAGAACCAAGGGAAACGTGCAAATTTCGGTTGGCTGGCAACGTGCAACATGGAATCACAGTTGCTATTTCGTCTTTGCAACATTGTTGCAGCTGTGCACAAATATTTTTCAATCAATTTTCGCTACTTATTTCAATCGCCCGAAGACATTTTAAATTGTGGAAATTGAAATAAAGTGATAAAAAAAAGCTGTAAGAAATTGACAATATTTTAAGAGCTGTATTATAATAATATTCTTTAATATCTTAGTATTAATATCTGGCATTCCTGGGTTGCGGATGGTGTAATATGAAAGGTAGATCTCTTAAACTATGACACACATACATTTAAACATCCAAAATTTAATAGTTAAGCTATCTTTATTGAGAGATTGGCCCGAGCACTTTTTACGCTTTGGGCTTGTTTATTGTGAATTTGTCTGGCTCATAGTTTCAATACGATTACCAATTATTACCAATAACTTTCTCTTAAATTCATATAAAATGCTAAAGAAAATAAACACAACAACAACAAATCTTAAGCATTTAAAAGTTCATCTAACTATGAGTCGGACTTTGTTAGCCGATAAAACTAAAGGGTCTGAGATTTTAAAACCTTGACACATATTTTAGGTCAGCTTGCAAAATAATGAATATTTTATTCGTATAATATTAATAATCTTATTTTATTATTAATAATATTATTAATTAATTAGTAATTGTTGTTATTATTATTCATACAATCAGTATAAAATGTAGTTATATTTAATGTATCCTATATCTTATCCAAATTCTTGTTGTTCCCAGCCTTAATTACATTTATTTGTAACTGATTTCGTTTTGCCAACACTTTGATTCTAATTCGCTAATTCTCTCTTTCTCTGCAGTATTAATTCAAGTGCTTTCTTTGCATATGTAAATATATTTAAATGTTTGTATATGTATTTATACACATGTGCTTTTCACTTCCTTTTCAATTTCATTAGCCACTTGAATGCTCGCCCAGCTAAAAGCCACTTAACAAAATATGCTTTAAATGCTTTAATTAAAAACATTTATGCAAATTTCAACTACAGCAATAATAACAAAAACTAAGTGCGGTTGCGAACAATGCAGCGGCAGTAAGTCTGCTGCCCGCCCCCTCCCCCTCTCTAACCAGCTACCCCTCCAGTTACTCCACTGCTGGACGCTGCTTTGCCGGCACTTTGCAATAATTTCACACCATTTGCAATGCAAGGTGACCGCAGTTGCCCGCTCAGCTGATTTCCTCTCTCTCTCCCTGCACTACACCTCGCCCCTCTTTCACTCCCTTCCATTCCCATGCGCCAGGTGCTGCGCTTGAGCTCATTATGTGCTACGCAAATTATGGGAAACTATCTCGCGACTTTTTGCTCTCATTTTAGCTGGCATTACGTTGTCTCTTATGCTCAAGTCAATGCTAATGCTAATTTGTGTTGCCTCAAACTTCCTTCTCGCTTCTTTCAACTCGAATGCATTTTAATTGCACTTTTTCCTGCTGCCGTCAACTAATAACTGGCAATTTATTAAAATGTTTGCGGCTCGCCAGCAACAGTAGCCACATATATAGAGAGAGGGGAGGGTGGCCAACTAGAGGGGGGGCAAGGCTATATTTAGTACTATTTGGCATAAGTTTGTACACAATTTCGATTAAAGAGCAGCGTCTTGGCCAATGGTCAGCGAGGCGTGAAAATTTCTCTACCCAAATCGCTTGCGATTTATGTGAGAAATATGCTAAAATGCCAAACGAAGCGTGGACCAGAAACGCCTTCCCCAAAAACAAAAACAAAAAGAGCTACGAAAAAATTGTCTGAGATGAATTCACAAGCAACAAATCTGCCACAGATGAGGGTCACTTGAATTCAACACAAAAGAACCAGTTTAACATAAAATGCTTTAAGCTTTCGGTATTTTAGAAATTTTTAAAATCGCGAATTATTCTGATCGAATAGCTACCAATAAAAATAAACATATATTGTTAAAAACAAACATAATTCCATAATTTGAATTGAATGGATATATCTGATCGATACCTTGCAAAATTGCATCAAAATGTGACGTAGACGTAAACAAAAACTAGGAAATAATAAAAGATTATCTTTGTTTTTTGTTTTTGTTCTTTTTACCAAATCCGTTTCGTTATATATGTATATATGCCATATAATATGCTCTGCAACAACATTAAAAATAGCTTTTGTACGGATTCAAATCGATTCGTACCCTTGAAGTTTAGCTCAACATTCGTATAACAAGTTGAACTAGTTTTATTATCAAAAACGTAAATTTTCTATCGAATAGATTTTAGCAACTTATTGGGATGAATTTAGAGAGCAACCCAATCAAAAAGGGGATCAGAACAGATGCATGGACAACGAGTGAAGCGGCGAGAGCTGACTGTTTAATAGATAAAGCAAAGTTAAACAACGAAAATGTGAAATGTGATGTAACCAGCAGAGAGGTTGGGAAGACAACGACGAACGAGGAGACAGGCTGCCTAATGGATGTCCTGCACCTGCACATGCTGCAGCTGATTGAGGATCAAATTAGTCAACAGCTGTCGCTGGAGGCAGAAACATCCAGAGCACGTCTAATGCTGGCCAAAATTCGCCTGCAGCATGGAAACCACCACATCGCAGCCACATCGCGGTTACCCGGTTTCACGCCCTATCGCGCCCTCTGCCGCATCGTGGAGCAGGGCGTAAAATGGAGCAGCTCCTTTAAACTGCTGCGCTTTGATGTGGAACCAGCCAGGGGTTATCTACTGCCAGTTACTCAAATCTTTGGCGGACTGGTGTCCGCCACCATGCGACTGGCGAGCCGCAAATGGGAGCAATGTGTGGAGCAGATCGGTGAATGCGTCAATGTCCAGCGGGAGCTGCAATCTGTTGTGGAATCGATTGAGCAATTGAATTGGACGCTGCATAGAAGGAACAATATATGAGGAGGGCTAAGTTTAAAGTTGAGACTAAAGTCACTTATTGTGAACTCTTATAATACGTGCTTGCCTTTCGTAGATGAGATGGCCATGGACCAGAGGCAGCCATATACAAAGAAGCTATAAATAGTGCGTCTATATCTCTCTCATATTCATATATCTCTCTGTATCTCTAGGCGTGACTGTAATTGCTTTTAAATATAATTTATATAAATAAGTTTCAAACGTGGTACGTAAATTGAATTTGAGAAAAATTCTACTAACATACAAGTTATCCATGTGGATAAAATAGAGTTTAAGCAGAAAACATAATATATAATCAAAGTTGCATCACATATGGTCAACAAAACCAGAACAGAGCTTATGTGGCTTATGTGGATGTAGCTTATGTGGATAAAATAAAGTTGAAACAGCCAAATGGTATTTGCTTATCACTGGGATTAGCAACGATTAGTTCTGTTAAGTTTATCCATGTAGATTAATTTTAAACAGCTAAATGTTATGCCTATGTTAGAAGGTCTGTTATTTGTTTATTCTGTTAAGGCAATGTTACCCAAATTTTAAGTTTGCTGTATTTAAAATAAAAGAAACTTATGCACTTGACAACATTTATGCTGGCTATGGCAAACAGGTGTAAGATTCGCAATTTTATACTATCATAGTGAAAAACAGACAATTTTAAGTTGCATTAAAATAAATTGTTAATAATACAATAATATGGTGCTGTTACCAATTGGTCTTCTAAAAATTTTAAAATCAGCAAAATATTTTACAAATTAAATAGGACAAAATCGAAGGTGATTATATTTTTAATTATTTTACGCTGCATTTCACAAAAAAAACTGAATTTTACTTTAAATTTAACATTCATAATTTTCTGCAATTTAACAGAGCTGCCGAGAGAAATGTTAATTGCCATACTCAATCTACAGTGGGACTTTTTAATGGCCCTGCAATGCCGGGCAGCATTTGCAGTCTAGTTAAAAATAAAATCAAATGCCAAAGCGGCAGCATTGACAACATTGTCGATTTGGCCAACATGCCCCTCCGGTAGCCCCGCGCCGCACCGCTCGTCCGTCCGTCCGGCATTGCGTCGCGACAGCGGCAATTATGCGGCATTTTCTTTGGCCTCAGGCAAGAAACGAGTTTCCGAGATATCTTTGTTTGTGCTGCAGTTGTAGTTGTAGTTGTAGTTGTAGTTGTAGTTGCAGTTGCGCACCGCATTCGCAAGTTGTGAGCTGCGGCAACTACAACAAAATACCAGAAATAACTTGAAAATCCATTAAATCGTTGCATGGCCCGGCTGCTGGCCCAGGGATAAAGATAAACTTTTGTCAACTAGCCCCGTGACTGCCCCAGCGGGCCATGGCGACCATGGAGCAGAGGGCTAAACGCTCTGCGAATGAAACCTGCACTGACAAGTGATAACAATGTGTCAGCGATTCCGAATGGCGGCGACGTCCTTGGGTTCGATTAACGCAGAGATGACGTCGCCAAAAATGGACCGTGACGGGTACGCTGTTTTTTTTTTTATTTTATTACTCTTTTTTTTGTATCTTTGCCTGGGACGAAATGCTTTTCAGTTTTATTTTGTTTTTTTTTCGTTTTTTTTTATTGATTTTTCAGCATATGTTCAAAAAAGTGAAAGGCCAATAATGTTTTGTTTTGTTGTTGTCTTTTTTCCGCTTTGACTTGTCGAACCCAAACAATAACCTGTTTCCATAAATATTTGCCAACAATTTTGCTATATGAAAGTATTTTCAACCGCTCAAGTTAGGGGGTGTTCAGAAATGGAAATTTACATTGAAAAATACTTGACAGCAGCGTCGAGTGTTGAGTGGAAGCAAATGCTTTGTTTATTGTATTTGACAGAATGGAATTTCAATCAGGTTGCTTATCTGTGTGTTAGAAATATATTATATTTAGTTATTCAATAAAAGAAAGAACAGTTACTTTTGGCAATGTCACAGATTATATACTCTTGCAGACTAAAGCCGATTTTCTTTGTTGGGAAAAGTTTCACATACAAAAATGTATTTATCGATCAGTGCGTTTGTGGTCCAAAGTTGACCAGTTTTCAGTGGCATTATAGGAGCATTATTAATTTGGTGAGTATAGTTAGGATAATAAATTAACTGATTGTTCCTATGGGTGCTCCGCTATTTATAAGATATTTCGGATATATATTAAATGCTTATGCTTTTATGCGAATATCTTGAATTATCTTGAAATTTTTAACCGATCGTCTTTACGACAGCTATATAATATAATATAATATAGTGGCCAGATCCTTTTGTCCGTAACAAAAAAAACGAACTTAAGCGAAATTTCGTTACGATAGCTTGAAAACTGAGTGTTTAGTTTGCATGGAAACAGACTCATGGACATCCCGCTAATGATATTTATCAAGAATATATATACTTTATAAATCTGGAGATGTCTCCTTCTATGAATTAAACATTTTGTGACAAAATTACAATAATGTAATTTAAAATGTTAAAAGGATATGAAAAACAATAAATAAAAAACATTTACTACGCAGTAAATGAAGAATTAAGAAAAAGCAGAGTATTAAATTATACTAGCCTAACAACCAGAGACTTAAACTGAATCATAAAATGATTTGATTATTTGTTGCAATAGCAGGCGTCTCTTGTATTGGCTGCTATCCAGTCCAAGTATCTGCTGACCCTGGTATAAACGCCAGGAGCATTTGGTTTGGCGCAGCCATAGCCGAAGGAGACGACGCCAGCGAGCCGGAAGATGCGATCCGGCACAATAAGTGGACCGCCGCTGTCGCCCTGGGTGAGAGAGAGAGAGAGGAATGTGCCAAGATGAGGCAAAGCTTGAATCAAGCATTCAGCTGATCACCCACCTGGCAGGCATCCTTGCCGCCTGTTTGCACATAGCCCGCACACAGCATCGTGTCCACAATCATTGACCTGTAGGCGGTGGCTCGGCACTGGGCGTTGGTGATGATGGGCACCGTGGTCTCCTGTAGTACGCTGGACGTGGTGCCGCCCTCGTGACTCAGTCCCCAGCCGGCGACGATGGCCTTCTGGTAATCGAACTGTTGGAGCCGACTGCTGGGCAGGCACACTGGTCGCATCGATTGCACCAGCGGCACGGGCTGATCCAGGTGCAGCAATGCAATGTCATCCACCTGGCTAACGGGATCATAGCCGGCATGGGCGTGCGCAAAAGCGACGGCACGCGTTATGCCCCGATGCGTGGAGCTGCGATCCAGCTGGAGCAGACGCACCGACACCCCCGACACGTCCATGTCGTAGACACAGTGTGCGGCGGTCAGCACGTAGCGATCGTTGATCAAAGTGCCGCCACAGAAGAGAAACGAGCCGCGTATCATCTGAGCAATCCACGGATACTTGTTGGAGCGCACCTGAGTGCCGCCCACAATACGATTGGCGTTGGGCACGCCGCAGGCTGCAAGGATGCGAACGGGTTTTTGATATCGAAACGTGAACTAGAAGACAGACCAGGGTGCTATCTCGGCAGTTCCAGGCGATACTCACTGCAGCTGGCGCAACGATTGACGCGAAATGCCTTCGCATCGCCGTCCTCAAAAGGCGACAGGGCGGACTCCAGCGGCGGAGGCTCATTTGACGCGGGGCTGCCGCCGAGCACATTTGACAAGATTTGTTGCTTTTGGCTCTCGATTAGATCATCAATGTAATCCGCTTGTACCGCCGGCGCTGCGAAGTTGCCGCTGCTATTGTTCGCGGGCAGAGGCGGCAAGCGAGCGGGCTTATTGTAGTGATAACCACGAAATGGTGGCTTATAGTCATAGCCGCCAACACACAGGGCTAGACTGAAGCAAATGAAGCCCAGACAAAGCAAAGTGCTGGGCTTAGATTTCATCTCGAGAACCGCACGAACCGCGAGGTAAAAGTCAACTGTCTGCAAACGGGGCAACTTTAACGGTTCTTATAGGCCAGCCACCTGGCTAGCAGCCTTAGAGTTCTAAGCCATTGAAATTTATTATGGGCTAATGATGCTGTAAAACTGCCAATCAAAATATTTATCAACTCAATTTTAGCATAATTCGCAAATAACAATTTGTTCGTCTAAAAGCCCTCAGACATCACTTGACCCAAATGGCAATGCATAAAAAAAACATGAACCCATTTGTCAATTAATCCGTTAACGGATAAAACAATGCCGCCTCAGATCCCTAGAAAAGCTGACAGCTCCGAGTGGCTAAGTTCGGTTTATATCAAAATTTATGTTAATTGTTTTCGCTGCTTTCTATTCCGAAACATTTTTGCCATCAATTTTACAAGCACTCGTAAAAATATGTTTGTTTCGCAAGATTTATAACTTTATTGGCAATTTGGTTGAAAGGCGTTTGACCCACTAAATGGACTCCATAATGGGCTTTAATCATTTGGATTAGTAACTCAAACGTTGACCCCAAAATCTCTAAGCAAGAAATTCATAAAAGGTGGAGCTGCGCTGGAATAAGTTCCAATGATCTCTTCCGACCATTAGGAGTACCAAACAATTTGGAGCTAAGAGTATAATTTTCCGATGAGTTAACCACAAAGCAAATGGTTTCTTTTTAACAATCAAATAGGCCGGCGAAACAACAAAAGCGCAGAGAAGTTAGCCAAAAATAATAATAAATAATGATCGCGTAATAAACAATAAGAAAATACAAAAACTTACAAAGAGATCGCTCGCAAATTCAAAAATTCCCAGAGGAAATTCTAATTCTTGATTATTTTTTGCCTTAAGTAAAGAAAACACTGTATCTTTCCACTAGCCAGGTTTCAGAATCGAATTAGACAGCTCAAACAACAAATTTATTATTTATAGGGTCATTAAAATTTCAATTTGATTTGAAGCGTACATACAATTTTAAGTATTAATACGCCAAACATTAATTGAAACAAGAACGTTGCAGGTGGGCGTTACCGAGGGGTCAAATTTTTTGTCAAAAACCATGCCAAAATTGGCAAAAATGTTGACACGTAAATCTCTCGGATCCATAGCTCCCATATTTCAAACTTCCATAACTTTGTCAAAACTGAACCGATTTTCATGTTGGATGGCATTTCGGTCATGTTTTGCATTTATGAAAATAAAATTTTTTTAATTTTTTTGTGGAAATATCATGTACCCTCCCCCCCCTCCCTCCCTTATTCATTTTCAAAAAAATTTTTTTTTTCAAAATCTAAAATTGCGAATTTTTGATTTTAATCGATTGTGTTAGTCATAATTAGTATAAAAATCAACATTAAGCCCGATTCTGAGGGGGTCAAATTTTTTGTCAAAACTGAACCGATTTTCATGTTTGATGGCATTTTGGTTATGTTTTGTCATCTAGCAGCCCAAAATCCTTTATACTTTATCTGACGCGGGTACACACGAGTGTATATCCAAAATTTATTGAACAAAACCAATATACTCTTTCATTTCGTGAACGAGTATAAAAACGTAATCCTGTTGTAATCTATATATACAAACTTATCTTATTTTATCCTATCTTATTTTTTGAGGTACTTACTTAATTTTAAATTTTAATAGGTTTCTATTGAAAGCGAATGGGACCCACCTGCAAAATTAAAAATAAAAATATAATTAATAATAATATTACTAAGTAATAATAATACTAAATTTTTGTACATTTAAGTCTTTATTTAGCTTTGGCAGTCATATATTGCCTTTAGCTTTATATAAATAAGTATACAAAGTTTTTGTTTAATTTAAAAAATCGTAATTGACAATAGCACGCAGCTCGATCAGCTTGAAAGGAAACGGAAGCGTCAACAAATCAAATTAAATAAAATCCAACTCTAAATCGGAAACAATAAAAAGTCAACATTTTCAACTAGCAGTCAAATGAAAGTAAATTAACTTAATACGCCCCTTAAAATAGCAACAACAGCAACAAAAATAAAATCAAAATGCTAACAAGCCGGCTATCAAAAATTCTACTGATCGTTAAGAGAAAATAGAAAGTAAAAAAAAAGAATGCAGCAGCCAAGCAAAAGTTGAAATTGGGTCAAATTAATGAAGCTACAGATAAAGGCGCATAATCGAAGAAAACATAATATCACCGCCCAAATCAGTGCGGGGAAGCCCTGCACAACGAGCATGTAAGTTGCTTGGGATAAGAGCAGCTGCTGCTGATAATCTGTTGTTGTTGGCTTGTTGTGCCAACAACGACGGCTCAAGCCGAAACCGAAACCGAATCCACACAACAAATGACACAAGGTGCACACACACACACAAACACAAGCACACACATGATGATCCCCCGACCAGGTGAAAGAGCGTCGTTGAGTGTATTTGGGTTAGGAACGAGGCGAGAGCTGGCTGTTTCTAAATAAACAAGAAACAATTCAATAGATGATGACACAAAACCACAAACAGACAGATGGATGAACGGATAGTTAGGGAGTTAGCCGCATCGCTCGACGTTTTGCAGAAAGAAAGTCTTAATTTGTTATTTATATGCGTTCCGCTAGAATCAATGAAAGAAAGTTCTGCAGCATCCCAAAAAAGCAAAGGCAGTCAAAAGCAAAATGCCAACAACAATAGCAACAACAGAAACTTGTTTTTGGCTGAGAGAGCAATGCTGCTCTTGGAGGTCTAGAGCTGGCGTTTCTCTTTCAGAACGAAAGACTTAGGCAACAAACTTGAGCGCCGAGTCGCCCATTGAGAAAGACTTAAGCAACAAACCTGTAACTTGAGTCTTCATTGAGTGAAGATATCGCCGACGAGTGGTAAAGTCTGGTCTCTAGAAATCAGCGCCCGGCTATTTATGGCCACCTTAAGATTGTTGCTGTAGTTGTGTGTTCCACTTGCATTAAACTGGGTCAGCGCACCGAGATGCAGCTTAAGAACAAGTGGACGATGCGATTGTGTCTGCACTTGCTTCATCGACACCTCAAATGGACAGAAAATAAGAAGACGGACACACATTAAGGCCGTCTTTGCCGATTTGTTGTTATTATTGTTGTTGCTTTTGCATGTTTGGCCTGCGTTGTCGGACAAATTTGTTAGCAATTATCACATTTTTTTTGTTGCTGCTTGCAATTTATTTGCAGTTTGTTTTGTTTTGTTTTTTAAGTACAATTTAGATTGTCACTTGAGCTATGCTCAGCTGGGCTCAGGCAGCACTCACAACTTTCTCAGGCTTCATTAAGTTTCACTTCAACTTTTTGTTTTTCTGCTTTAGCAAATATTTTGAGTATGGCACGATTTTGTTTATGACACGAAATTGTTTATGGAGTTGTTTGCCATTTGTTAATGAGTTTTGCGCAGCGTGCACTGAATTTAATTAAATTGTAAGCGCCGATTTGTTGAATGCTTGCAATTTGCAGCGAGCCATGCGTGCGCTTATCATATTACGGCAATTAAACTATTTAAAGCTATTGGCATGATTTGTTTGTTAGGCACAAAGGCCTAAGATTGGCAGCAGAGTATGTGTGATCTTAAATATAACCGCCTCATATTTTAAAAAAATTGCTCGAAAAATATGTTAAACAATTTATAGAAACTGTACACTTAAGACTTTTTTAATTATCGCTTTTCTTTTAGTTTCATCTTATAATCTCCTAAGTCTGCTATTATTAAAAAAAATCTATTTGCATTGGTTTCCTCTACACTTTAACTCTTTACGTAAAATTGAAACAAAATTCATATAAAAAATTTTCATCGACTAGCTCATTAACATTCATTTAACGTTGCTAAATTTAAGCTACTTATAACTTTTTGTCGTTAAAATTCTTAAATTTCAGCTTCCATTTTAAGCTTTAATAGTTTTTACCTTTTAAAGAATTCCTATTAAATGTTTTTTGTATTCTTCATCAACTGGTTTATCAATACAAAATTAATTCTCACACCTCCAAAAATTGAATATGTCGCTGAAGTCCAGTTTGCAGCTAACTACAAATAACTTCAATTCAAGTTCGTTTGCCAGCGTTTGAGAAAAAAAATTAAATAAAACCAAAAAACAAACAGCAAAAACATGACTCAATATAAATCATATAAAAATATCTTTGTCTATATATGCAGACTGGGCCACCTTCAACTCCATTTGACATTTGAAAGTAAACAGCAACAGCGAATGACACTTGAAGAAAAATATGCAAAACGAAACGTAGAAATAGCAATAAAAATGTAATAAAACGAAAACTAGTTTGCCAATTGAAAAACAGCAAAAGCAACTGGCAACTGGCAATAAAAAAATCACTCTCATTTTTTGTCAGCTCTTCATTTGTTTATGCTCGCAAAACTGCCCAGAAAGCAACTGTAAATAATGAGAAATGAGTAACAACAACTGCAAAATAAAATGTTACTGTTTAGCGCTTTTGGCTTTGGACTGGCTTCGAAGCGCATTGACATCAACGCCGCTCCATTTACGGGGGCAGCCGCAGCTCGTATTACCCGACGTTGCGTCCAACGCCTTTTGCGGGTTCTATTTGGCCCGGTTCGCTTGTCCGCCGTCTGGTGGTGGGCGCTTTATATGCGCCACACGCAATTGTGCGGTGAGGTAATTAATAAGCCACCAAACCAATTGAAATTGAGCGTCGACTCTCGCACCGGGCATACTAAGTAGCCCCCAGTAACGATCCGACAATATAAAATTACGCGTACCCGCACTTGGTTACTGACCATACGCAAGACGAGTTTCGGTTGGGCTTTTGTAGGGCTTCTTTGCCTCTGATTTTTGCGCAAGTGCCAGTGCAAGCCGCTGGAAACGCATTAACAACAACATTCAAGGTAAGTGAAAAATTTTTGGCAACAATTCGCATACCCAAATTATGGCGAATGGCGAATTTTTTTCTATTAGAAAAAAATCAACCAGCTCTATGCTGTGAATTTTCTGAGTTCCCAAATTATATAAAAACACTTTGTTTATTTATATAAATGAATTTCCGGGTTAGATTCCCAACTTAGAGTCTAGATATTAAGTTATCTTTGCCGAAGGCCAGCGCTATTTTTAATATTATTATTTTAATTATAATTATCCTCTTTGTTAACCTTGAGAATAGTTTTGATTTAATTATAATTTGCCTCGTTTCATCTTCTTTTCTTATAGACTTATTTGATTATGATTTGATTGACTTTATGAAAATCACATAAAACGACTATATTTAAAAGAGGGAGAAAGTGAGTGAGTAAGAGGGCGAGTGGGTTAGAAAACAAGGAGAAAGATACAAAAATGGAAAGAGAGAGAAAGAGTGAAAAAGACACAGATAAAGAAAGAGAGAGACAAAGAAAACAGAATGAGAAGAATGATGAAAGAGAGAAAAACAGCGACTCTCAAATATTATTTTTTCCTTTTTACGTGATTTACAGAAATTCAATTAGTTCAGACCGATATTGATGTTATCGAGGGAGAAAAATCGAGTAATAGGAAAAGTAAGTTATAGAGAGTAATAAGAATGCAAATAAGTTATTGGCAAAAAAAAGGTCGAGGAAATCAGAGTAAGAGAATAAGTAATGGAAAGACGTTCAAAATCAATAGTAAATAATATTAATATCTTGTTCTTGTAGTTCTAGTTCTTGTAGGCATAGCCAATTGACATTTCTCTCTATGTAGAGTAAGCCGTTGCATTCTCCTCGCCGTCATTGCGCTCAATGATCAGATTTAAATGTACTGCTCCAGACCCCAATTGGACAAGCCAAATTAGCTGCAACTGAGCACAATGGAGTCCCAGGCCAGCTGATGATTGCCATAACTGTTACCAGCTCTGGACTGTAACTCACTGGTGTTCCCATTCGCATTTGCCATACCTATTGTTTGCCGTTGACCCACTCAATGTGTCCATTCATGCCACATATCTGCAGAGGGGGCAGAAGATGGCACTAATCGGCCGGCGCTCTCATTAACAGGCAGCGCATTTCCGCAGGTACTTAAAGCAAAAACGGTCTCCACGCCTAACCGTAAATCCCTATTGACCTGTATTAAAGCGGAATGAATGGCCACGCTTACACTAGTTAAGACCGGCAAAAGGGCCGACAGGTACGATTTGGGCAGACACTTGAAACGATGTGCAATACACATGATTTTGTTGTTGTTTTTTATTTTATTGTTTTTTTCTTTTTCGCTTGTTGCGCACTTGCAATTGGCCTTTTCATTAGCTGCAATTTCAATTTGCACACATTTTGTTAGCTATTGCCTTTTTTCAACTTCTTATATGCCAGCATTTTTTTTTCAGTTTTTTCTAATTTTTTTGCTTGACTGAAACTTGTTTATGGTTTGCGCTCCTACAAGAATGTGGCCATAGCACAAAACTGGGTTAAAATAGTTAGACAAGCAGCCAACAGGCGGTCGCCTTATGTGTTGTTTTTGTTGTTGTTGTTGTTGTTGCTTTTGCCGGTTGCCGACTGAAGTTGCAGTTGCCGTTTAAAATGATTGCACAGCCCGCTGCTGGTCTCTAAGCCACGAAGTACGGCATATGTTAAAACGCAACTGTTTTGCGTTATTAACACCATTTTCAAGCCGATTGCAACGAGTTTGCCACAGGCCCAAATCAATGGGAGCTTTAAAACATTTTTTGCATACAGGTCTAAAGCAAAACTTTGCATTAGTCTGTCTAATTTGCAAGCGAACTTAGCTGAATGATTACAAAATACGACGGCAACTATGCTAAGTACTGCAAAACTATTGATAAGTAAAAGTTTTACTTGCAGTATTCTCCGTTTTCGTGTTAACAGGTTAACATTTTTTTTAAAGTTAAAACTAAGTTAAGTAAAATTGCACAAATCGAAATATTTAAGAAAAAAGCTGCTGGAAGTTTATAAAAAAAAATTAATAAACTTTAACAAAATTTATATATATTCTCTACAAGGGTATAAAACAAATAGACTCATTATTTTCAGCTATTGTCATAACCCAGAGATATACATATTCTTTATATAAACAATACTATAAATATCACAAATACCTTCACTCCAACATGTTAATAAATGAGTATAAATAACAGACCACCAGATGATTTAATAATCTAAGTTTAACTTAATTTCAAACATAATTTTGATTTGTAAAATTAGTGCATAAATTAATTAAATTTAACATCTCAAGAAATTACCTCACATATACATAATATTATTTATATAAATTAATAATAATAAATTAATTAATATAATTTTGTGTTAAATCGTATATTTGCAAGCAAATAATAATATAGGGATGATACAAATAATAACATAATTTATTAATTAACTTATAATTCCTTTATGAATAATTGCTATATTTAATTTTTAATTTAAGCCCATTAAAAACATCAATTATACTATAATTCTGTTTCTGCATTTGCCATGAGTAACATTTATTGTCATGTTAAACAACTAAATTAGTAATACAAACTATTTGCACTTTTTATTTTTGTCAATCTATTAGTTGCTTTGCCATATCTATATGTACATATAGTATATATAACCGACAAAAATATGACAGATTTTGTGCTAACCAACCTCATTCAAAGTGTTGCTTTGTTTTTGTGGCCAGGTTCAGTGACCTCGCCGCTACTGTCCAGTTTTTCTTTTGTGGGCCTGCTGATGATGGTCTACACTTGTTGTTCAGTAGCTTGGTTTCTTTAAACACCCCGTTGGCTATTATTTACACGCTGTCATCCGCGCGGCCGCAACGCATTTCACTAAGTCATGATCCGAGGTACTCTACCCGTACTAACTACTTCTACCACTGACTGCTAGCTAGTGTAGCATATGTTGTGCGCCTGGGGCCGTTTATAATTACGTATTATATTAACTTTATACCATTGTTGCCTGTTTTCCTACAGCCCATTCATTCATTGCTGCCTAACTGCATCTAATGTCTTCTTTTTATACACTTCAAAAGAGCATTACGCTTGTGTCACGAACAATGTAACGTCCCTAAAGTGTACTTTAGAAAAGCCATTGTAGTAATATAAAATTACAAAAGTAAAGCAGATTCGGATATGTATAATAAATAATCTGTTCAAATTTAGTTGTCCTTAAAAGCTTAGAAATGATTAAGTATTTTTTTATTGTTTAGCTAAATTCGTTATTTATATATTAAAACTTATGTCAATTTATTTAGCTATTTAAGAAACTTTCAACTTAAAACTAGAATATTATTTTACACATATTATTTTTTTGAAAAGGTATTAAATTGGCGTTACTCTGCTCATAGCTTTTGTTTCATGTATTTTTCTATGCCCTTTTGCTGCGCTCTCTTTTGTGCTTTCTGCTTCATTTTCACACATAAAAAACGAATAAAAAATGTTACTTTGTCATTAAAAAGTCAAATTTATTATAGTTGCCAGAACAAGAGACGAGTTTGGCTCGCTTTTGCGCTCTAGGTGAAATTTTTAACGGTTATGCGTCGGGCAAGAACATTTCGAACGGTATCGACCAACATGCGTGACCTACGGCTAAAATGTTTACACCGCTTTTCTGGCCTAATGAGTTAATAATTTCTTGATAGTTAATAATACGTTATGAAATGGTGATGAATTCGTTTTTTCATCAATCGATGACACAATTATCGATGGCTAATAAAAACCTTGAAAAAGCACGTTAATTTTCAATGATAATTAAGATTTCAAGGGATATTTTCGATACTTGATAGTTACGTTTAGATCAAATTACACTTTAATTAATTATTTTTAAACTGATTTATGAACAGACTGACATCTTTGGTAATGAATTGCAAGCCAAAAATAAAAATGTCAGTATTTCGGTTGACGGTTCCAACGAAAGATCTCTGGTTTTTATTTAAAAATTGATTCATTATGTTCTTTAAAATTTAATAAAAATGTAAATGTATAGTAAATATATTATTTAAAATATAAATTTTTCTATTTATTTTTGATTAAGATTAATTTTCCAAATATACCCTATAGAAAGTGCCAAAAATTTAAACATTAAATTAAAATATGAAAACACATTAAATATTATATAAAGGTATTTATATAATATTTTTTAAAAATAATAAATTAATGCTAAAATTTACATTCTCATCATACAAAATGCTTCCCAATAATTATCTTAATCTGCCTAAATTTGGCATGAAGGCGTGAGCTCCAATTAATTGCCCACAACACTTTACCAAAATGAAGCAATTACAAAATGCCAAAACAGCGTCAGGGCGTTCCACTCGAGAAGTGTTGAGTCGCAATTAGCGGGCCGCAATAATAAGCCAGTTAGTCGGACGGGCCTACTCGCGGTGACTTGGCCGGGACGGTTTAAGTATATGTGTGTGCATAAACAAATATCAAAAGTCCGACAACAACCTTGACATTGAGCGCTGACAAGTTGTGTAAAAAAAAGTTGCAGCCGTGTGGAAAGTAAGGCAATTAAGTCGCAAGTGCTTGAACTAAAGATACCCTAAAAATATTAAAATAAAAGAAAATATGGCAAACAAACTTTCTAACTTATTATACCCAATAAGTCATTTAGGTGGGTATAAAGCATATCGTAAAATAGAAACATGTGTACAACCCACATTATTATTATTATTTGATTAGCGTCAGCAGAACGTGTCTTTGACTTGAATACAACTCGCAGCTGACCAAAAACTGCACACAAAATTATGCAAATGAAAATATGTTCAGAACATTAGAAAGAGTTGACGAAACCAATGCCAAAACGGTCGAAATGAGTCATTTGCTTGAACAAGTTTATTGCTGATCTTTCACGCTGGAACGATGAGATGAGCTCAGAAATCTGTAGCTCCCGATGCCGTGAATATTGACATAACATAAGCAGAAGATCATTTGAGCGGATCATCGGATGTGTCTCTGAGCACAGTTCGTTTAAGCTTTCAAGCTTACGTTTAACTTATAAATTATTTGTACGTATTTATTATTTATATTTTTATTTGTGTGTTAGGCTTTACCTTTATCTTTCTTCTCTTTGATTTTGCCTTCTGTGTTATTCCGACAAGCGTGTCTTCTAGTCGAAAATGCAGTCGTGATTTTTCACCACTTTCACATTCACAATGAAAATAAAATGATAAACATCAAATTGATGCGAATGCAGCATTTGATTATTTATGATTTGGGGTTTTTTTTTTTAATTTTTATTTATTGTTTTGATTTTTTTGTTACTTTTATTTTATCCGTTGTTTATTTGTGCTTGTTATATGCAAAATTTGTATTTATTCATTAAGTTTTAATTTGATTTTCTTTGTTTTTAAACACACACTGAGGAAATATGATATTTTAGCTTTACTTTGTGGTAGGTTTAGATTGGATTCTTTGTCTGTCTCTAAAAACTCGTTTATATAGGTGATATACGCATTTAATTTATCAATATATTTATATGTATATATCTCATCTGATCAAGAGTGCATATTAAATTTCACTTTAATTTCCAGCACACGTACTTTACATGCAACTCTCTATGGATATTTTTCTGGCGCTGGCGCAGCTGGAAAACTCATTTTCCATTCGACATTTTACACACACAAGCACGCTTGAGTCATAAGTCAAGAGATTCAATTAAGCGGCTTCAACACGACAAAATACGATGGTAATGGTGAAAAGGTGCTTACGAAAGTATCTCTGTATCTATGCAGTTATGTATCTATAGGCATGTGAGTGCGGTAAAAGTGTAAAAATTGCATTAAACAAAACAACAAACCAACTTGCGCTTTCACAAAAAACAAAAACGATTGCGATTTGATTTGCCATATGATTTGAAGGCATCGAGCGGCAAATCGAGATGAATCTTTGGGGACACAGTTCCGGGTTGAATGACAGAGTGGGGTCTCGCTAGATCTCGCGATGTATGCGCCGTGGATTTGGATATTGCCGATCGATTTAAAATAAATTAAAATACACGCACAGCTGCCCAAATACAATGGAAATTGCTGGCCATATGTGTGTGCGTGTGTGTGTGTGTGAAAGTACGCAACGTAAAACAAATCAAAGTGGAAAACCGTTGCCAGCCCATTTCGAAATGGAAAATTGTCAACGCACATTGAACTTGACGACAAAAGAAATGCAGCACGAGTGCAAGCGACAAGAGAGCGAAGGGAGGGAGCATCCAGATAGGGGCACGCTGGCATGCCTCAATTTACAGTTAAGCGACGCAGACGCAAACGCAGTCGCAAACGCAGAGATGCAAAACTCGAAAGAGACTTTTGGCCAGCGGAATGCGAATGCGGCTGCGAAATGCACTTGCCGCGCCAACTTTTTCGCCAAGCAGAAAAGCCAAAACGAACAAAAAAGTGAAGGGGCCACAGCAGCCGGGATCTGCGAGACCTGTGCCCAGTCTCCCCACCCATGTCTGTGTGTGTGTTTGTGAGTGTGTGTGCGCGCTAAAGATATATGCTCGTCTAGATGGAGAGACGGCTAGCCGGCGCATAGCGGTACTTTGAGTGGGCATGACGAGGAGCTAATGACTCGGCGCCTCGTTCGACAGACACACGAGTCACAGGAAGTTGGCAATTTTGGTTAGCCAGTTGAAGAAACTAATGTTAATTGAGCTGCTGTGGACTATGTACATATATAGAGGCGTGTTTGGTGGGCTGGCAGCGTTAAGCTTGTGAACGATTAACAGTTGCAGGGGGCAGCATTTTTAAAAAAGTTTTCAAATCTTTTTATTAGTATTGCTCATGTCGATCCAAACCAGATTTTTAAAGCAACAATTACAAATTCACTTCACCTTACGAATAAGAAAGCCATTTTAAGCTTAGGTTAATAATTTTTTCTTCTTCATAGTTTCTTTAACTAAGATTTTCAAGCTGTTTTAACTGATCGTTCATTTGATTTCTTTGTTGCAATACCATATAGTTCCATTAATTAATAATTTCAAGCTGTTTTATTAATTCAATTAATTTAAAATACAATTCCAAAATATCCCAATTTTATTTGCCTTATAGTTCCTGTAAGCTCACTTATCATTAATATTGACTTTACGCATAGCTTTAACGTGCAAGAATTTTCACAATTCAAACGAAAACCGTTAACATTTGTTTAGAAATTATCATCACTTTTCTTACATATGCTTAAATACTCAATTATTTTAGCTTGGCTCAAGTTTTAATCATTTTTTTCACTGGATTTAATTTGATAACTAGCCGCAAAGTGCGCAGCAACACGTCGTCAATTAGTGCGCGAAGCAACTCTTCGGAAGAAACTACTGGGTGCGTGTAGACGGCGAACGGGGCAAAAAAGAAAAACGCGCGCGTTGCGAACGCGCTGCGTACCAAACTCAGACTGTGAGCGCAGAGGCGGCCAAAGCGAGCGCGAGCGCGAGCAGCAAAACAACATAAGACAAAAAAAAAACAAAAAAAAAAACCAGACTCAGTGCGAAAGCAGCACAGACAGCTGCTTAAGCGGCTTAGAAAAACAGGCCAAAAGCCCAAAGAGAGAGAAACGCAGAGCAAGCGATAGCCGGGAGAGCAGCGAGAGACTAAAGGCCAAGCGGCAGCTGCAGCTTTTTGCTCAGCTGTTGCAAGTTTTGAAAATCGCCTGCAGTTGAGCAATTGTTGTGGCGAGAATAAAGGGTGTCGACTCTGCACGACTGAGAGAGCCAGATGCGAATAACGGAACTGCGATCTATCAATCGAGGCACTTGGTGATCGGAATAAATCAACCGATGTTCTGGAAATGTACGCAAACTACTATAAGTTTTGTAATCAAATTTATAAAATTAAGCTAAAAATGAATCAATTATTAAATAAATAGATATGTTAATTCATTATGTATTATGTATTATACAATATTATTAATTGTATATAAACTCATTTTTAACCAAAAACCGCAAAGTTACAAATAGTGGATTAACAACATTTAATAAGAAAAATAAACCAACCTTTTTTTGTGATGAAAATTGAAACTGCTATTTATATATAATTAAATAGCTGTAGAAGCACAATAACGGAAATAAATCGAACGAACAAAAAAAATTAACTACGATGTACAACACTACTGAGTAGGCAATACATCGATAAATAAAATGATACGATACTTACAATTTTCAAAATATCGGAAACAGTTTCAAACGGCCTCCGACTATTTGCAACCAACAATATCGATGAATGCACCGATTGTCTTTCAGCTGTTTTTAGTATTGTTTATTGTTAAATTCGGTTGGGCGAACGACATGGCACATCAAAATTGCTTATTTTGTGATATTTCAGATGGAAAAACTTCAACTGTTCTGGAAGTGGAGACGGATGAATTTGTCATATTCAAGGACATACGACCGGCGTCGAAACATCATTATCTGATTGTGCCAAAGCAACATTATGATAGTATAAAGGTTCTCAATAAATCACACGGAAAGATGGGTTCGTAGATTAAACATATATACGCATTTAACTGTATTTATGTATTCATCTGCAATAATATTATTATCACGATTCAGAGATTATTCGCTGCTGAAACGAAAGTGTTCGATAGTGTGACGTCACAGTCTCGATTTAAGCTCCATTTACATTACTTTGATATATTCTATTGCTGATTTGTATAGACTTCATATAACGCTATAGTTATTAGACCAGACTAGGACTATAATAAGGTCAAACATTTGTAAGTTTCATCAAAATATCTTGAACAAAAGAAGTAGGGTTCTCATTCGATTACTTCTATGTGAGCTAGAATATTGTAATCAGATTTTTCTATATTGCACTTCTAGTGCGAATGCGAATTTATATCAAGTTTCACGAAAACAGTTTGCCTATTTCAGTCGTTATTCGACTGCGAGCGAATTTTCGGAATTGTGACGTCATAATGCGAAGCGCACCGAATTTTTTGCGTATCCTGTCGCTCTCACAATCGTGATCTATCCACTGATATATTTAAAGTTCTTTATTTACTTTCCAGTGTGTCGCATGGAGGAGTGCCTCAGAAACTTTTTTGACTCAAAAGGCATCCCAACCCAAGATGCGCTCTTCGGCTTCCACATTCCGCCATTTATATCCGTAAAGCACCTGCACATGCACGGAATTGCGCCGCGCTCCGAGATGGGTTTCTTTGCCCGTTGCATGTTCAAACCGGCGACAGCTTGGTTCAAAACTGTAAGTAATTGACGTTTTATAACGGTTAATTTTACATCATATTTATATTCGTTTAGGCGCAGGAGGCACAAGACTACTTGAATCAACAACAGAGTTAGCTCTGGAATGAGCTCTTGACTTTCGAATTAAGCCCAGCCAATTAATATAAGTGTAGTACAAATTTAAATAAATTTATTTTATAGTATCTCCTTTACGTTTTATTTTTCACTTTCGGTTGTGTTATGCTGTCATTTTTGGTCGATTCTTGGAGTTTTTCTTCAGTAAAGTATGTTCTTAGAATTTAAGTGCCCTTTACCTAGTCAATATAAATAAATATTTAACCTAATTTTTGGGTTAAATTTATGATTAATTAACGACTTCTCAAATCGCGTCTATCAGACCATTTTCTCCTCGCTTAAATATCAATCCCGCAGCAATTGCTCAGTCCTGTTGTGCACCCAAAATGGGTTTCGCCTATCTAATCAATAATATGGCTAATTTTCATCAGCTTTCGGGGAACTGTGGCTATTCATGTGCCTTTTGAGACTGGAGTTCGAGGGGAACGGCATCAGGCAGATGTCGCACTTGAACAGCCGCTCGCCGGTCAGGTGGACGCGCATGTGTCTCTGCAGGGCGCCGGGCTGGACATAGGCCGCCTCGCACTGGGCGCACTTGTACTGTCGTTTGCCCGTGTGGATCCGTTTGTGCACCTTCAGATTGCCGGCGGTGACAAAGGTCTTTGGGCAGTCCACGCACTTAAACGGACGTTCGCCGGTGTGGATGCGAATGTGCTCGTTGAGACGGCCGCGCTGGGTAAAGGCCTTGACGCAATGCGGACACTTGTACGGCCGTTCGCCGGTGTGGGCCCGGACGTGATCCGCAAGATTGCCCGGATTGACGAACTCCTTGGGACACAGCTGGCATTTGTACGCCCGTTTGAGGCCATGGAAACGCTCGTGCATATTGAGCTTCCTCTTGCTAATGAATCCCTTGCCGCAGGTTATACAAGTAAAATACGACTTTTTATCAATGGAATCGTTGTTGCAGTCTGGCAAAAATTTCACATCAGAGGAGCTGCTGCTGGAGCCCTTTTTAAAGCTTATATCGCACTCTTCGAATCCATCGTATTTGGACTGCCCGACTGTATAGCATTCGGATGTATTCTCTTGCTGCTCTGTGTACTCGCAACTGGCGAATTTTATATCCAAGCTCTCTTCTTGTTCCGCATGAATTCTTTCATCAGCAGTTACATTTATTGGCTCTGTGTACTCGCAACTGTCGAATTTTATATCCAAGCTCTCTTCTTGTTCCGCATGAATTCTTTCATCAGCAGTTTTATTTATTGGCCACTCGGCCACCGGCCAATCGTCCGATTTGAGCACCTCACCTGCGCTCAGCAGCTGCCAGAAAAGCTGATGACTCTCCTCGCACTTGCGCTTGAACCGGTAGAAAGATTGCGCCGCGAGGACGCAGGATTCGCACAGTTGCTGAGGCAGCGGATCGGCGGCGTTCACTTCGCAGCCTGTGCACTCGCTGATCATCTCTGCCAGGCCGGGCTCATCCTCTGGCTTGGTCTGCTCACCGAAGATGTTCACGAGAGCAACAGTGGCATCTCTGCAAATGCGGCAAACCTCTTGCATCGCTTAAATTGCGCTCTTTGCTTTTTGTAAACAAATGAATTTTATGAGACTCAAATTTTTGATGCCAATTGAAACCATATAGTATGTATTTGTATTTTTTTCTCGTATTTTCTTTGGTATTTTAAGGCAATTCGACTTGGGTCACACTGCGTCTTCAAAATACCAGAGGAGCAGTTTTTTTTTTGCGCTCAACACAACCCATTTTTAACAGGTCTAAGCTTGTTGAATTTAAATATTCGCATATTGCCTGTCTTCGCATACTTACTTATGTATCTGCTCAATGCAATCTTGAATTGTTTACAACACACCAAAAAATAAACCCGTGCAAATATAGCGGCTTATCGATTTAAACCATAAAATTTTAAAATTTAAATTTAAATTACAAAATTAGCTGCTTGCCGCCAGATATTTAATATGATGTTAATTTATTATTGATTCATATTTCTAGAGTTTTACTCATTATGTTTTACTCATTATGCTAGTCGATTAATCGGACACTCATATATCGATATCTGAAAACATCGCATTAGAAAAAAAATAAAATAAAAACCATCGCTGTATCGATATAATATCAACAATCCCAGAGTCGACTTCAGCTGTGTGCGCTGCTCTGCTCTGCTCGCTGCTCTCGTATTCTTATGTTTGTGTCTGCCTGCCTGCATGTGTGTGCGTATTTGTGTGTGTGTGTGTGTGTGTGCGTGTGCAAAATCAGAGTCTTTCGAAGAAAATCAGAAAAATCCTCAACGAAAGCCTCCACTAACAAAGTTCCTATTTAACACAATTCGTGCTTGCAAAAGTGGCCAAAATTCGGCGAAAACAGCGCAAAAGTGATAAAAGCAACGTGCCACAGCCGTCTGCAAAGCGAACGAAAACAAAAGAGAATAGCGTTGATAGTACGACAAGCATTTTAAGCAGTGGCAGCGGCAGCGGCAGCAGCAGCGGCGCCGGCAGCAGAGCCAGCTGCAGCAGCAACACCACCACCAACAACAACAACAACAAGCGCGCATACGCGTCGTTGGGCCGGGGAGCGGCCGACGTTGTACCTGGAGCCCGTGCAGCAGCCCCCCCAACAACTACACGAGCCGCAGCAGCAGCGGCAGCAACAACACCAACAACAACAACACAGGCAACTGCCGGCCGGTGTGCGGCCGACGAAGCTGTTTCTAGTTGTGGGCGGGGCGGCGGGGGTAGCGAAGGCGCACAGCTAACAAAGGGGCCGCTGAATGCGACGCATTTGTCTGTGCCCCTCTGTCTGCGCACCGTGCAAACTCTTGCAGCGGAGCTTGACGCCGACGCCAACGTCGTCAGCAGCAGCGGCAACAGCAGCGACGCCGACGTCGACGTCATGTCGGAAACGGGCTGCCGGCATTATCAGACGTACGTGAAGGAGCACAGCTACGATACCTTTCGGGTTATCGATGCCTACTTTGCCGCCTGCGTCAACAAGGATGCGCGTGAGAAGAAGGTAATTTTAAGCTGCAAAAAAAAATTATACATATATAAGTATATATATATGTATATACATATAACTCAACGGACACCCTTCCCTCCTCTTCCCGCACTCCCCACAGGCCATACACTGCAATTGCTTCGAGTGCGGCAGCTATGGCATCCAGCTGTACGCGTGCCTGCACTGCATCTACTTTGGCTGCCGGGGCGTCCACATCACCAGCCACCTGCGCGCCAAGAAGCACAATATCGCCCTGGAGCTGTCCCACGGCACCCTGTATTGTTATGCGTGTCGGGACTTTATCTACGATGCGCGCAGTCGCGACTACGCGCTGATCAATCGCAAGCTGGAGGCCAAGGATCTGCAGAAGAGCCTCGGCTGGCAGCCCTGGATACCCACGCCAAAGGAGACCAATCTGCTGCTGGCCAATGCGCGGCGTCGTCTGGTGCGGCCCAATCAGACAATTGGACTGCGTGGCCTGCTCAACCTGGGTGCCACATGCTTCATGAACTGCATTGTCCAGGTGAGAAATAACCCTAAGGAGTACATAACATATTTTTATATACATGTAGAAACTGGTAATACTTATTAGAATTAAATGGACCAATTCTACATATTATATTTTGGCTATATTTGCCATGTTTGTGACTATCTTGATCTTCTATATACATATATATATTGCTAAAACACCCTCCTCCTTTTGCATTTGCTCTGTAATCAAATCCGTAACGATCGATAAGTTTGACAACAAAACAAGCTATCGATTTTTATTTTCATTGTATTGAGGGTATTCTAATTTTGTTAAAAAAAAAACTTGCAACGCATGATAAGAGTTATCTGCGATCCCATACATTATATTTGTTATGAATGCTCACCTGAAAAATACCCTTTAATTTTTGTTTAATATTCACAAAATAAAAAATATGTTTTTTTCATTAAAAATATTTAAGTCAAACTCCCAGATTTTTCTATGCTCCCAAATTATACAAAAATCTTAAATTATCCTATATACCCTAAACACCTATACTTACCAACAATATAATTTAGCTGCCAGAGGAAACAACCACCCCAAATTAAATTTAATTAAATTCTCTGAAAGCTGATTTTGTTTCTTTAGATCATGGAAAATGCTGATGGTTTGATGCAAGATTTAAAACAATGCGTCTTTAGGTTCGGTTCGTGAACTTCGTATCTTTATTTTTAACAAAAACAAGTGAATCCGCATCTATATGTATCGATATAAACAGATATCTTATATCCCATAAAATACATTTAATTCATTTATTTATGTGTCGCTAAATAGAGATATGGATATTTCCTGTTAAAAGAGCTCCGGATAATCGAGGTTCAACCGTATTTTATAATAAAACTAAACAATTTCCTTTTTTAGCTATTTTTTTAAGTTTTAAATATTTGTGATTAGTTTCGGCTTAATTTTGGTGCAACTAGTTTGTTTCAAAATTTGGCTTTTAAAAATATTGTAGATCCGAGTAAAAGCTGATTTAAATAGCTTGGAAATTTGAATGAATTTAAATTAAATGAATTTGAATGCAATTAAAATTTAGTAACCAAATGTCAATTTAAATTGAATTACATTATTAATATTTGTAATGAAATTATTGGTCGCGAGGGTATCTAATCTTCGGCTAAAAATAACAACTGTCGCTTCTTCGCAGGCGCTGGTGCACACTCCGCTGCTGAGCGACTATTTCATGTCGGATCGTCACGACTGCGGCAGCAAAGCCACACACAAGTGCTTGGTGTGCGAGGTGTCGCGTCTCTTCCAGGTGAGCGCATGCGCCGTTACCAGATTAACGGGAATACTTACTGCCGATGTGTTGTTGTCGTTTTTGTCATTTGCAGGAGTTTTATTCCGGGTCACGTTCGCCGTTGTCGCTGCACCGTTTGCTGCATTTAATTTGGAACCATGCGAAGCACTTGGCCGGCTATGAGCAGCAGGATGCGCACGAGTTTTTCATAGCGACGCTGGACGTGCTGCATCGGCACTGTGTGAAGGCCAAATCGGAGCACGAGAGCAAGAGCAACAGCAGCTCGAGCGCGTCGGGCGGCAATTCCGGTTCGGGTGGCAATGCGACGGCGACACATTGTTATGGCCAGTGCAACTGCATCATCGATCAAATCTTTACGGGCATGCTGCAGAGCGACGTGGTGTGCCAGGCGTGCAATGGCGTTTCGACCACATTCGATCCCTTCTGGGACATCTCACTGGATCTCGGCGAGACCACAACGCATGGCGGCGTCACGCCCAAGACGCTGATCGATTGCCTGGAGCGCTATACTCGCGCCGAGCACCTTGGCTCTGCGGCCAAAATTAAATGCTCCACCTGCAAATCGTATCAGGAGTCCACCAAACAGTTCAGCCTCCGCACCCTGCCCAGCGTCGTCTCGTTCCATTTGAAGCGTTTCGAGCACTCGGCGCTGATTGATCGGAAAATCTCGTCGTTCATTCAGTTTCCCGTCGAATTCGACATGACGCCCTTCATGTCGGAGAAGAACAATGCCTACGGAGACTTTCGCTTCTCACTGTACGCGGTGGTCAATCACGTGGGCACCATTGACACCGGCCACTACACGGCCTATGTCCGCCACCAGAAGGACACGTGGGTCAAGTGCGATGATCATGTGATAACGATGGCATCGCTCAAACAGGTGCTCGACAGCGAGGGGTGAGATCATAATATAAATAATAAATAATATACATATGCATACATATATATCTGTTTATCTTTTTATCCATGTATTCTCTTGCAGTTATTTATTATTCTATCATAAGAACGTTCTGGAGTACGAGTGAGCGGAGACAAATTCAGCGAGCGCCATGTGCATCCATAGAGACTGTATACCCCACAAAGGACTCAGATACACAACTCACACACACACACACACCACATACACACACGCGCGCGCACTCACAGTGCAAATGCATGTAGCATACACACACATACACACAAATACAAATACAAATACAAAGCGGACAAGGACGCGGCAGCGCTTACAACAAATCTTAATATTAATTTAAAACTAAAAAAACCATATTGTTCTAAGTATTTCCAGCACATAATGCTAAAAACTAAACGAATGCTAAACAAACAAAAAATGCTTATGTATGTAAAACAAAAGGGAAAACAAAAACAAACAAAAAAACAAACAAATATTTATGCATGGCAACAAGCTGCGAAACAACAAAAAAAAAAAACAAAACGCAATATCACAATTTTGCTCTTACTCATGAATTTTGAACTAAAAACAAAAGCAAACGAAAAAATTTACTGATAAAGTCGTCGACGTCAAGAGCAGTTAGTTGTTTTAGTTTATAAAGTGGTAGTAATATTCTCTAGTAAATTGCAGCGAATTAATTCGAATTAACAGCAAAAAAAACATAATATTGTACAAAAAAAAACTACTAATTTACCAACTTGGGCTCGTCCGGGAATTGAACCCGGGACCTCTCGCACCCGAAGCGAGAATCATACCCCTAGACCAACGAGCCGGTTGAAGGTGGATCGCCATATTGTATATTTCACATTGCTGCGGCGGCGCTGCATATTACAGTTTGTGTGTATAGTTAGCAGTGCACGCAACACGTGTCCGACAGAGATGGCATTATTGGTGCTTTGCGGTTCGTGTCCACGCTACAGCCATGTGCCATGTATTTAGCAAATACATAAACCGTTGCTAGTTATTTCCGTTACATTAAATTTGGGGTAAATGCTTAGTTTGATTCCCGCACGTAACTAAGATAAAAATTAATTTTCTTTAGTTTTGTTTTCGTTATATTGCCTTAAAAAGTTAACAATTAAATAAGTAAGAGATAAATTCGTGCCAACTGAGTAAATTCTTAGAGATTAATGATAATCAATTGTATTCTATCGGTCTCACCTTGACACGAACAGATTATCGTATTTACACTGTCGATGGCATTTCAAAAGGAATGACGGATTTTACTTATATACCTCTTATATTGAGCAACGGACTGGAAGTTAGGTATAACTTTTGGACTAAATAAAATTCGATACTAACTTTTAAATGTAATCGATAGTAAAAGAAGCTCACCGTTCATTTCTGGGTGTTACCGATAGTTTACAATTATTTAATACTGATCGTAACGAATTTACATATTTCACTCAGTTACAACATTTTTGTTTTCCTATATGCTCGATTTTACCTTCTTACTTATGGGAAAACTGAACAATTTCCATAATTTAATTTAAACGCAATTCAACTGACGCCTCAAAAGCATTTTCCAGCACTGTCAGCGACAGAGATACAAACGCATCAGTCGATACGGTCGATTCGATTTAAAAACAATGGAAATTCAAAGAGACAATAAATCAAAAAAACATTCGTGGCTACCGAAGCCATGTACACTGCCAGCCTATGAAAAGCAGGAGATTTGCATTTGTGAGCGCAAGCGCGGGTTGATCATCTGCACTTGTTGCCACAAATCGTTCATGGGACGCATTGCAGAACGTTGTCCGGCGCATCCCGATGTAAACGTAGAAACGTATATACCTAAACATTAACATTAACAATTGCATTTTATTTGAGCAGATCGCTTACCTTATGGATGCACGCTATTGTGCTTTCTGTGGAGCTGCGGCCAAAGATTTGCAGATGGAGCAAAAAAGCGTCGTTGACGACAGCTAAAAGAAAGCATCAAGCAAAGAATAATAATAATAAACATCAAATACATAAAACAAATATGTAAACAGATAAACAAAGAAATCAATAAATATATGTTGATACAAGTGTAAAATTGCACTGATAACAAATACCCTTGCAAACAGAGCTTTCAATTCCATAAACACATACATTTCTTATTGTGTAGGTGGAGTTGTCTCGAAACGTTCTAAATAAGTTCAATTGAGCGATCGAGCAACTCAGATTGTAGTTCATCAATCGTTTCATTTCAGTTGAATGTCCACTTTGTGCTCCTAATTCCATTATTATTCAATACAGATATCATTTCACCTTTTTATCAATGTATGCAATAAGAAGTAAAATTGTTCTTTTCGTATAAAATGTGGTTTTTTTATTTTTATTTATACTGATAAATCTAACGTTTGATTGCAAAAATAAATTGAACCACGATGCTCAGCTCTAATTGTGAGCGCGTCGTGCGTGTGTGCCTATATACAAACAAATTTACATCTATGTATAAACATTTGCATTGCTTTATTTTGGTAATTTGACAGCACTATTAAGCACCGTTACTTGAATAATTTTGATGATAGTGTTGCCATCTCAGTTTCCCAATTGGTTGTCTATATTTTAAAAGCGATCGAAAGGAAAATAAGCTGCAATTTCATAAAACGTAAAGTGCTTTCGTAAAGTTACATTGATCAACCGAATTACCTAGTTATCTGTTTATCTATCATGTTTTATGGTGTTTCACAATTACTCAACACTAGTCGCATAGTTAAACGATGCCGCGTCGCAGTTCTGCACAATTAAAAAATTCACTTTTTTATTCGCGCATTCCTTTACCTCATAAGGTAATCGATATAGGCACAGGTAAGCGGTATTGAGAAATAATTTTATTTTACATATATGCACATACATATGCTTATCACATAGCTGCCGCATTAAGGTATTATTTTATTAATTCTGTGAAATAAATACAGTTGCATGTATGTATATGTGTATAAATATATGTGTGTGTTTGTGTGTGTACAACATACATACATACGCCTTTAATGTCATGATTTAATTATTAGTGCAAAGCTTGAAGTAAACCTCAATCAGTAACAAAAAGCAAAACAGAAATATAAAAGGAATAATGTGAGTAATTCTACGAAGTGTGTATATTTATATATTTATTTGTTGTATGTGTGTAATTAGTTCTCAATCGAAGAGTCGCAATTCTTGTCGCAAATTCGGACACGATGGACGCCATAAATGGAAATGTCGATCAAAACAACAACAATCAAAACTATAACAACAACAATCAAATTAATGATAACAAAAACAACTTGAATTATGAGATTCCATTAAATTACAAATATGAGGCGCACAAGTGCATCTGCTACCGCCCCCCGCAGGCATTCGAATGCCAGCGTTGTCATCAATACTTCCGTGGACGAATCAGCGAGCGCTGCAAGGTGCACCCGTTGGTAAGTGCCGTTACTGCTGCCGCAGATGGTGGCACGTTACCCCATTGCAAATAGGGGTATATTGGTTTTCTGCAAATGTGTTCAACAGACAGTGTAAAGCAAATATATATATTTATCTATATATATATATTGATCATGGTAGTCGATGTCCATGTCCGTAGAAAAGCTTAGTAATTTTTTGCCCCAATCTAGATATACATATGTCGATTTTAAGACATTTATTTTAAGCATATCTTGTAAATTAAAAGAGGTTAAAGCATACACAGACTAAGAAAATACTTATTTTGGATGTCCTTCCAATTGCCACTAAATTGGCCTTTCGCTTTGGTTTATACATTCATTTGAATGTCATAATAGAATTTTTAAAGATCGTACAAAAAGCACCGTCTTCACAACATGCAGAGTAACTTCTAGTCGGGCACTTCCGGCTAGAGCACGCTTCCTTATTAATATTGCGTATATTAATCCGTGTGCAGGATTTCTTTTTGATGGACTTTCGCAATTGTCCGTACTGCACTGCGCCCACAATGGAAATCAAGGTATCGGAATTGAGCTGGGAACAAATCCGTAAAATTGAAGATGCCAATTTGCCAAATGATGGCGATGATTTGTAACTGAGTTCGATACTCAGAATTGAATTAATTAGTTTTATGTATACACATACATTTCTGATGTATTTATTCATACGCTATGATTAACCATGTTCCTGTAATACTTGAGATTAATATAATAATAATTCTAGTCCAAAACTAAATTGTGTTAGTTATCTATAGCTTATTGACTTAATACAGCTGACGCTCACTTGTTTAATGTCGTCAAGGCTTTAATCAATACAACAAGTCTTCAGTCAGGAACCCACACACACACACAGACAGTGAGGAGTCGGCACACCGTTCTATAGTGACATTTATGAAGTGCTCAATGTCGTCGCCAGCTTGGCAAAAGCTGGTAAAAAGCAGCATCTGACAAGAGGCATGGGCAGCAGCAGCTCGACACTGCACTGATATTGCATGTGGCATGTGGCATATGGCATGTGTGGCCGAGAGCGCAGCTAAGCAGTTGGCAGCCGTGACTCGCCGTCAAGTAAGTGAAGTGTTATTGTTAGTGCTGCACCGACTTAACTCCCTCTAACCCCCTTTGCAGGTGCTAGATGCCGACATGTTACGCCCCCAATTTGTGGCACAGTTTAAGCTGCTTTCACAGCTCTCTTTGAAGTGGCAACAGCACCATCAGATGTTGCACTAAAAGCGCAAGCGGACTCTCGAACAGCCCTAACGATTTGCTCGGCGAGTATCTCGACAAAAGTTGAGAGTGTAAACAGTTTTCGCTTAACTTATTCTCGCCGCAGCGCTTAGCGTCAATTCCGATCCCAATGCGGCATCGTTCAAATTGCCAAACAAATTCATGTCGCTGATAACAATTCAATCACTTAAAAGTTCAAATCGCCGTACAATGCCTCCCAAGAGTCCAGCCGGTTATCTGCACCGCATTGGCAGCGCCGAACATCCCAACCTCCCCCACATTCTGGCGGCTGCTATGTCTGCCTGGATCTTCTGCATATCTCTGGGCTGTGCTTTAGATTGCAACGGCTTCGATTTATTTTTTACTAAAGTTTTTCACTTGATTCAACAGCTTGCCAAGCCATTCAATGGTATCCCTTGCTCCTCTGCGTCTGCAACTAAGGCCTTGGAGTGTCTTTTTGCCGGCTGGTTCAACATCTTCAGCAGTTCCATTATGCGTTTAACTTTTTATTTACTTGTGCTTATACCTATAATAATATGAGTATTTACAAGAGTAAGTATTTCGTGGTCGTTATGTAGTTTTGTCATCTTTATTATTCCGAATTTATTTTGCAGTTGCAACCAATGGATAAATAAATAAATGCAATACCAAGTGGACGTTATCAGAAGGATTTACGGGTATGCATATGAAAACAGCCGGTGTTTCATTTAAATGTATTTATAGTAGAAAAATTAAATTCTCCAACCGAAGTGCATTTGACAGGTTCGATTTGGTTTTTCTCGATAAATGAATGCACATTTCAAGTTATTTTTAGTTATTCCAAGTAATTTTAAATGCCACTTTACGCATAATATTTCTGCATATGAAGTTTCCCCTCAACAAACATTGCTGAATCCAACTAGCAGCCGCCGCCAGGCGACAGTTCGCTTTCATTGTTGCCCATTTTAGAAGCCGCCCCCTCTCAACGTTTGTTACCCTTGACAGCATCAACTGGGAATTCCACTGGATCCAGCTCTGTCTCCGTGTCTTATTTCCGTTGTCCTGTGTGTCTTTAGCCTAGGGGCACTTCTGAGTGGGTTGCACAATTGCTTTCATGCTGATTTCATTTCCCGCCACACTCAGAGTCGACAACTTGGTTTGTCTGGCTGCAACCCAACACTCCAGTGTAAGTTTTGGTATCGCGGCGGCTCGACAACTTAACCAAGTATTAGCACTATTTAAGAGCCCCGGACTGGCGGCAAATGTAGCTGAAAATTTTCCAATTAGTGCAGCTATTTGAGCCGCTTGCTCCGCTGCTGTCCATGGCATTGAGTTCCTCGTAATCTTGGCAATTAGTTTTGCCGGCTCGAGGACTGCTGCTCTTGAATTTCTCGCAGCTCTTGTAAATTATGCAATTGCTTAAAATATTCATGAAAAGTTCCATGGCCAGGCAACAGTTGCCCCTTTTCTCAGTGCATCGCACCATCGCACATAAAATCAGTTGAGCGCTTCCCCTATGTGTGTGTGTGCGTGTGTGTGTGTGTGTGTGTGTGTTTGTGTGTGTTCTTGTTTGTGCCGGGTGAAAAATGAGCGTTGTTTTCCTTTAAGTACTCTGCGTGCACGCCATTGTCAATGCGCCTTTCATTGTGCTTGTCCTTTCTGCACTCGGCTGCCACTTTGCGTCGCCCTTTCCATTATTGAAGTGTGCACTTCCGCTAAATGGTATTTGGGGCAAGCACATAAGCTTACGGTAAAGCAGAGACCAAATCTTATCTCCCCAAATTTAGTGGCGCTAGCAATTTTTATGCCAAACAGTAGGAAGTACAGATAGAGAGGAGAACGAGATGGCAGACGTCTATAAAATATGTTTTGCATTTTAGCAGGCATAAAGTTGTTTATTAGAAATATTTTTTTTTACAAAAAATATCTATATACATATTTAAGCCAGGTAAATTTTAATGACAATAAGAAAGAAATAGTTGGAGGGTGACGTATATATACATATATCGCATATGTATACATATAGAGCTGTTTATAAGAATTATTTTTTTTGTGTAAAAAATAATCTATAAACATATTCAGGCCAGGCAAAGCTTTTGCGACACATGCTGTTGCTCATCTATGCACTGTGATATCGCTGTAATTGCATATTTATAAAAAAATAGTTTAATATTGATATTGCTACAGTTGCATTAAACCTACCCCATCGGGAACCCATGACCACAGGACACACGGCATGCTTCGTTAGAGGATCCGTT
This sequence comes from Drosophila nigromelanica, assembly GCA_004149465.1. Classification (NCBI taxonomy): domain Eukaryota; kingdom Metazoa; phylum Arthropoda; class Insecta; order Diptera; family Drosophilidae; genus Drosophila; species Drosophila nigromelanica. The sequence goes on from SCDS01000359.1 coordinate 49,562, forward strand.
TCACCAGCATCATTTAAATTGTACCAAAACAATGCGTTGCCCTTTTTGGGCTCCACAACCAGTTTCAGCTTGGGAAATATGGTGGCGCCACCTAGCGCTACGTCGCTAGCCTAATGTTGGAAATAAGATTTATAAGCAAAAGTAGGAACATTGCAGTCGATGTAACGGACTGCACAATACTCGTTCACTAAAACATTCGAAAAAAAGTCGTCAATATTACTGTTATTTTGAAAAAATTAACATTTTTTAGAGGATATCATCCAAAAAATATCTGCCAAATTTGGTGTATGCTCTTAAATTTGTCGTAATACCTTATCTCACGCTTATGCAGACAGACAGACAGACGGACGGACACCCTTCACTGAACGAGTCTGAAAATTCAAGCATTTTCGAATCGTTGCACATACATAGAGTATCACTGAAGCTATGCAACTGCCTTTTAATTTGTGGCCTTTACATTTAGATCCTTGACATCTCGATTTCACATAGCCGCCCAAGCCAAAATTGAGCAAATTCAGCGACTTTTGCTGTGCCGTATCGATGCCCGTCATTTCCGCTATCCGCCGATGAAGGTTGAGCGCATCCTTTAATGTGATCATCTGTACTGCGTTGGCCTCATCCTCAGCGGCTGTCTGCTGACTATTCACGTTTTTAATAGCTTCGATTTCGCCGTCATGCAGCACGTCGTGATAGAGCACTATCAAGGGCTGCATATTCAGCAACTCCATCTTCAGTGGTGCCATCCTTGAATAGGCCGAGTTCTCTTGAAAGTAACGACAAGTCAAACGGGACTCTTGTCGCTTTGGCCACAGACCGCGACAACCTTTCTCCATGGCCGTGGGCTTGGCTTTGTATTGGGCTCTGAGATCAATGAAAGTCTGCTCCTTTACTTCCAGATACTCGTCGACCAATTGCCTGATGTTGGCGCTGTTGCCGTGACTGACAAGCTGCTTGATGAGCATTTCTGACAGCTCCTTCCACTCGGCCGGTATATCAGTCGGTGGCTTCTCCTGTGTGACATCCGCTGTGCGAGCCGGAATATACTTAAGTTGAGTATTAATGTATACTATTTGGGTTGCTTACGCTCGTAGACAATTGCCTGGGCATACTTTCTTTCGAGGCTTTTGCGCTTAATGCGCAGCACTCGGCTAAACAGCCTATCATATGGCGGCTTGTACAGACGCAGTGCAGTGCGATACCAGTGCGAGGATCTCGAATACTCGGTGCGATTATACAGATAGTCGCCCAGGACTAAACATTCGGGCGAAGAGAGATGCGAGCTGCATAGAGGGAAGAACGTCTCAAATTAAATTTGGTAGCATATCTACACTCTGTTCACCTGTACTGCTTATCCAGCAGCAAACCCTTGGCCATGTGAGATGTCTCCAGATCGTAGACGCTTTCAATGCGCAACAATCCCGCAATTGCTGTATGCAAATCTTTCTCACTTGGCGCCTTCATCAGCAGCTGCTCCATCTTTTCCAATTTGGCTAAAGATTTGCCTTCCCGAAGATATTCCAGCCACTTTGGCCAATCCTGTTGCAACCTCCTAAGTAGCGTAAATGCGTTTAACGGATTTTCCACATATTCCTCTCGACTTTTACGGCATTGCATCGTCGGACGTTTCAATATTTCCTGATAGCTGAGAGCAAATGGGCTTATAGCAGCTGCCCACTGACTGTTTCCGCCGTACTTACAGCCTTATCATATTCAACTTTTCCTCCATGTCCCTGGCATACCCGTCCAAGCTAACCATCAGCTTATTTTCCAACTGCACCAGCTTTGCCAGGCATCTCACAGAGGTGCTGTATAGAAACTTTGGTTTTTCCAATTCCTTTGTGCCAGAAATCGAATGCAATATGAGGCAAATGTTGACCAGAATTGCAAACCACGTCATTTCTTGCTGAAGTTCAAAGATTATCTGAGCGTTCAGATTTCTATATTCAGTTGGGCTGAGAATTTGCAAAACCGCTAAGTAGCCCTAACTCCGATTTCGATACCTTTGCAGCAGCGGGTATTGTAATTTTGTCACGAAATTTGTAACGCATAGAAAAATATGTATCTAATCCTATAAAGCATATTTTTGATCAGTTTTAAATACCGACTTTATATAGCGATGTAGAATTGTCTGTTACAAACGGGTCGGACCGATTTATATATATAAATATATATATGAATAATTGGTCTATTGAAAAGTTTTGTATGATTAACATTTTTATTTTTAAGCTATTCTGACCAAACTTGGCAATTGAGATTGTATACTCAATATCTTATTAACACCTGACTACTATATCATACATTTTCCATAGGAACAATAGGTCGAAAAATAAAATTGTATATGAATTTTTTTTTTTTTTTGGTTTTTTCAAGATATACTTGCAAAGCTCTGCATTTATGATGTCTGAACTTTATATATAAACAGTCAAAAAATGGAATAAAGCACATACATATATAGGCGAGGGTATTTGATCTGCGCACTCCCAAAGTGAATGTTATTTCTTGTTTATGTACCTTAGGGTTTATACTTGCATGGCTCATTTACACAGAGCTCTCATGTGTTTGCCTCGTTAACAACGCTAACAGCTAGCGTGACCATAACACAGTTAGTAGTTGCACATGTTTTAAAAACAAGCTCTTAAAACCATTTGTATGAAATCGAAACAAAAAAGAAATCATAAATTATATGTATATATATACATATATATGTTTATATATACGTTTTTAATAAGAATGGCAACAGCAAATAAGTTAAATCATCTTAAAGGGCAAAAACTTTTTTTGATTTCGATTGCTGACGTGATCGAGTGCTGCAGGGCTTGGTAAACAACTGCGGCACAATATGCATCCATTTGGTGAGCGCTGAAAGAAAGAACTACAATTAACACAGCTTTCAAGAAATCTCCTGAGACTTACTCCATCTGGCGCCCACAATCACGGGGCATACAGAGTGCAGGGAACGTGGATCCGGTGTGCCGTCATCGAATAGATTATACCAAAATAGGCTGTTGCCCTTCTGGGGTGGAACTGCGACTTGAATGTCGGGAAATATGGTGGCGCCACCTTGGGGCACTTCGCTCGCCTGCAAAGTGTAGATTTAAGTTGGACTTTTCACAGATTTTTTGGAAATAAGACTTACGTAGAATATTAGACTAGCCAAACGATCGCCCAGCTCAGAAATATCCTTCGTGTTCACACGACCAGCAAATATATAGTCGTAATGGGGCTTAAAGTAGTTGCCTATGCCGAAGTTGGCCACCTGTAATGCCTGAAAATCGTGTACATCGAAACCAGTCATATCCGTAATGCGTTGATTGATGCGCTCCATAAATGGCGTCTTCTTCACCAGCCAGGCAATACGTGCCACAATTTCGGGCGGCTCTTTTTGATCCGGTCCTACGTCACCTGACAAGCCGTTCTCCAGGTGCACAGATTGCCGCTTCATTTCCTCGATCTCGCCGTCGGATAGCACATTGTGATACATCACTATATACGGATCGTGGCTGATTTCCTCCATTTTGAGTGGTGCCAGTCGCAGGAACGGCGTCGTTGTAAAGTTGTAGCGACAGGTCAGATCGGTGCGCTTCGGAAAGTTGCCGCGACAGCCCAAAACATGGGCTGTGGGCTCCGTGTCTTTTAAATTCAGTTGCTCGATTAGCTCGGCATCGTCTTGTTTAAGCAGCTCATTTACGTAATTGTCCAGTTCGGTAGAATTGAATGTTTTTACTATTTCGTCTCCTCTTGCGTGTGCTTCCTTATCACTCAGTTTGATTCCAAACACTTTCAAAGCTAGTCAATAATTGGGCATTACAGAGATATACTTTTAATACTTAATACTACGAATCATTGAAAATGGGTAAAAAGTAGTGATATTAATCTAAAATGATTTTTCACATCGGATTAAAAAACGTGTTGATAACCATCGCTGCGTCGATATTTCGATATATATATATATATATATA